>PVIY010025262.1:0-36959 GCA_004026745.1 Myrmecophaga tridactyla
ATTCATTGATTTGGTTTTTGATGAGGTTTTCCATGTCTGTTCGTATATTCTGAATTAAATGTTTCAGCTCCTGTACCTCATTTGAATTGTTGGTTTGTTCCTTTGACTGGGCCATATCTTTAATTTTCCTAGTGTTATTTGTTATTTTTTTTGCTGGCATCTAGGCATTTAATTACCTTAATTAGTTTATTCTGGAGATTGCTTTCACTTGTTTTACCTAGGGTTTTCTTGCTGGATGAATTTATTGTCTATGTGTTCTTTGACATTCAGTTCCGCTTTTTCTGGACCTCTAGCTTAGGTTTTGTTTAACAGATAATTTTTCAGTTCTTGTTTTCTTGTTTCTTGCCCTGATTGTAAGGTGCCTTTTCCCTTCCCACCCTTAGGAGTGTCTACATAGGTATTATAGACTCCAGCAAGGTTTTTCTGGACTAAACTGGCCTCCTATCAGGGGGAAGGAGTCACCTGCATCAGTTTTCCCTGAGGGTGAGACCCAGCAGGTTAAAAGACTTTCCTGTGAAGTCTCTGGGCTCTGTTTTTCTTACCCTGCCCAGTATGTGGTGCTTGTCTGCCTGCAGGTCCCACCAGCAAAAGATGTTGTGGCTCCTTTAACTTTGGAAGGCTCTCCCTGCTGAGGGCGTGGTGGAGACAGAGGAGAGGTTGCAGGCTGGTTTTAATGGCTTCAAATTGCCAAGCCCTGGGTTCTGAATTCCTTGAGAGAGGGATTCTACCTGAGTTGGGCTTCACCCCTCCCCTGGGGAAGGCACAGGTGGGAGACAGCCCTGAAAGCAGGGCTGCCTATGCCTGGGGCAGCTGCAGCCCTAGTAGTCCTGCCACTGAATCCAGAGGCAGCCAAGCCTCCATAGAGACAGCCACAAAAACGTCCATTTCATCCCCTTTCCTCTTTTTCGGTTAGCCCAATAAGCCACCTCCACCTTGACCAGGTTCGCCTGAGCTGGGGGCCTATTTTTAGTAGTCAGAATTTGTTTATTAATGCCACAGTTGGTGTTTGGTTGGACTCAGTCCCTGCTACTGTTAGAGTGTCTTTCCTTTCCCTCTGGGAAGCCACCTGTGAGGGAGGGGTGCCGGCCGCCGGCCGCTGTGGCTTGAGGAACTCACGGTTCTGGGGAGACTCACAGCTGGTCCAGCTGGTCCAGACTGAGGTATGCTGTGTGTCTGGTCACTATCGTGGCTCCGGGAGCTGTTCTGTACTGTTTCTTGTTATTTAGTAGTTGTTCTGGAGGACGAACTAAAATGCGCACATTGCTAAGCCACCATCTTGGCCCCTCCTTCACTGTTTTTTAAAGATAGGCTTAGCAGTTTGGGGCTCCTTTCCATTTCATATAAATTTGATGATTGGCTTTTACATTTCTACAAAGAACATTGTTGGAATTTTATTGGGATTATGTTAAATCTATAAATCACCATGGGTAAGATTAACATCTTAACAATATTTAGTCTTTAATCTATGAACACAAAATGTTCTTCCATTCATTTAGGTCTTCTTTTATTTCGTTTAGCAATATCTTGTATTTTTTAATGTACAAGCCCTTTACGTCCTTGGTTTAATTTAGTCCTAGATATTTGATTATTTTAGTTGCTATTGTGAGTGGAATTTTTTTCTTGATTTTCTCTTCTGATTGTTCATTGTTTATATATCTAAACACTACCAAATTTTAGGTATTGATCTTGCACCCTACCTCCTTGCTAAATCCATTTATTAGCTCTTGAAGCTTTGTTGTGGTCTTCCTTTGTTCTTCCTTTCCTGTATCCTTCCCTCCTTCTTTTCTTTTTTTTTTTCTTACTTTCCCTATTGTTTTATTTCTCTGTTTAGACTGCCAACCCCACTTTGAATAGCTATACTAAGTGAGGACATCTTTGCCTTGATTCTTTCTAAGGGGGTGTGCATTTGGTCTCTTGCCATTAAGTTTAGTGAAAACAGCTGGCTTTTAATATATATTCCTTATAGTGTTCGGATAGTTCCTTGTATTATTAGCTTTTTTAGTTTTCTCATACCTGCAGATGGAATTTTATTGCTTTTTTGTTTTCCTCCATCTATTGAAATCCAAAATGCTTTGTTCTTATTTATTTTGTTAATATGATGAAATACATTGCTTGATTTATAAATGCTGAATTTCTGCCTCTACTTCAGCTAGCCAGCTTCACCTGGAAAGTTACACTTCATCTTCATTGAAGTTTCCAGCTTAAGGCCTGCCCTATGGAGTTTAGATGTACTAGATTTCAGAGTCACCTTTATCAGAGTTTTCAGCTTGCAGCCTGCCATATGGAATTCAGACTTGCCAATCTCCATGAGCATGTGAGCTAATTCCTACAATAAATCTTTCTATTTCTCATCTCTCTTTCTCTTTTTCTCTCTGTCCTGTCAGTTCATAAATTCTCTGGAAAAAACTAATACAAAATGGTAGATGGGTCAAATTTGGCCAATAGGATATAGTTTGCTATCCCCTTAAGTGAAGCATGGAAGTAATATTTTCCTATAAGTGTTTTTTTTTGCATTTCATTTATATAGAAATTTTATATAATAATACTGTTTTATCTAGCCAATTAGAAAACAGCTCATTAGATTTTATAGCTAGAAATAGGTATAGATATATTTTTATTAATTAATGGTTCAACTAATTCTATTTTTAAATCTGTCAATAATTAGCCACCTTTTTATTCTTTTTTAAAATTTATTAATTAAAAAATTAAGAACAAACAAAAACATTAACATATAATTCTGTTCTACATATATACTCAGTAATTCTCAATATCATCACATAGTTGCATATTCATCATTTCTTAGAACATTTGCATCAATTCAGAAAAAGAAATAAAAAGACAACAGAAAAAGAAATAAAACAATAATAGAAAAAAAAAGATTATACATACCATACCCCTTACCCCTCGCTTTCATTAGCATTTCAAACTAAATTTATTTTAACATTTGTTTCCCCTATTATTTATTTTTATTCCATATGTTCTACTCATTTCTTGACAAGGTAGATAAAAGGAGCATCAGACACAAGGTTTTCACCATCACACAGTCACATTGTGAAAGCTATATCATTATTCAATCATCCTCAAGAAACATGGCTACTGGAACACAGCTCTACATTTTCAGGCAGTTCCCTCCAGCCTCTCCATTACATCTTGAATAACAAGATGATATCTACTTAATGCATAAGAATAACCTCCAAGACAACCTCTCAACTGTTTGGAATCTCTCAGCCATTGACATTTTGTCTCATTTCACTCTTCCCCCTTTTGGACGAGAAGGTTTTCTCAATCCCTTGATGCTAAGTCTCAGCTCATTCTAGGGTTTTTCTCAGTCCCTTGATGCTGAGTCTCAGCTCATTCTAGGATTTCTGTCCCATGTTGCCAGGAAGGTCCACATCCCTGGGAGTCATGTCCCACGTAGACAGGAGGAGGG
Organism: Myrmecophaga tridactyla; assembly: GCA_004026745.1. NCBI lineage: Eukaryota > Metazoa > Chordata > Mammalia > Pilosa > Myrmecophagidae > Myrmecophaga > Myrmecophaga tridactyla. Next base: position 3,431 of record PVIY010025262.1, read on the forward strand.
TGGTGAGATTGCTTGTTGTGTTTGCTGGAGACAGAGGCCACATCTGAGCAACAAAGGAGGCTCTCTTGGGGGTGACTCTTAGGCCTAAATTTTAAGTAGACTTGACCTATCCTTTGTGGGGTTAAGTTTCATATGAACAAACCCCAAGACTGGGGGCTCAGCTTATAGCTTTGGTTGTCCACACTGCTTGTGAGAATATCAAGAATTCAACTTGGGGAAGTTGCATTTCTCCCCGTTCTCACCATTCCCGAAGGGGGCTTTGCAAACACTTTTCCAATCACTGATCGAATCAGCGACCTTTGGAGATGAAGAAGGGAAATGCTTCCCAGGGAGCTTCATGAAACAGGAAGCCAGGAGAAACTCTGTGTTCATCAATTGCCTTCTCACTTGAGAGAGAGAGACCTTGAACTTCATCGGCCTTCTTGAACCAAGGTATCCTTCCCTGGATGCCTTAGGTTGGACATTTCTATAGACTTGTTTTAATTGGGACATTTTCTTGGCCTTGGAACTGTAAACTAGCATCTGATTAAATCCCCCTATTTAAAAGCCATTCCGTTTCTGGTATATTGCATTCTGGCAGCTAGTAAACTAGAACAGTGGAGTTTAAGAGGATTGACTCAAATTTTGAAAGAAGTTCTACTGTGGGTAAAATGATATGAAACAGCATCACACGCTACAGAGAAATCTTTCATGAAAAGTCAATCATGTGGTAAACTTCATTGTTTTATTTTAAGAAATGGCCGCAGCCACCCAAACCTTAATCTACCACAACCCTGATCAGTCAGCAGCCATCAACATCGAGGCAGGATCCTTCACCAGCAAAGATTATGACTCACTGAATGCCCAGATGATTGTTAGCAATTTTTTTGGCATTTTTAATGTTATTTATTCTAGCAACCATGACATTCTTACAAAAGCATAATTTTAATAGTGTTATCTGCTCTCGCATATACAGATCAATAAATCATCTTTGGTGTTCATGGAGCCTATAGCAGTAAGAGTTGTAACCATACAAGAAAATGTAGTTAAATTGAAGCTTGAAAGATATCACACGAAAAGAAGGTGGCTTCAGTCTCTTTTTCTAACTGGACCATAAATAAGCTGTCTGCTATAGCTGCCCCTAAGAAATGACAATGGAAGATAATCACACTTAATGAACTGGTTTCCACAGGAGTTCTTCTCTAGTAGGGACGATAAATGGATGGCAGCTCACTCCTTGAGAAAGGATTCATAGTAAATAGCCAGAAACAGCTATCAGCCAAAGCCATTACTTGTTCTCATCACATCTTTGTATCTTCAGAATTGGAGGAAGAAGAAGAGGCTGTACTGTGGGTTCGCTCTTTTTGTGGTACACAAGTCATACTCTGCCAGTGCTCCTTCTTTGGATTCCAGGGGGTCATCCAGTGGATAGGTCATGGAGGAAAAAATAGGGATTTTCTTAGCCTGGAAATAATCATAGACCTTCTTTCCACAGACCAAGAGTATTCTTCCCACTGCTCTGTATTCTGTCCACCACCTTCTCATATGGTTCATCCAGCACATTTACTGCATTCACTTGGATGATGATGTCCTCATCTTCTCTAGCCCAGCCAGATTGGCAGGGCTGCCCTTCTGCACCTCTTTGACGAATAAGCCTGGCAAATTCCAAATTGTATTTAAGTGAAAGCCTTAGCTATTTTCACCTTTAACCAGTCTGCAGAGTTTAGGCTTCTAATCTCCTACTTCCTCTGTAGTATCTGGACTTGAGACCTTCAGAGAAGCAGGAGTAGGAGCTGGAGCCTCCTTCTCAGAACCATTGGGCAGTTCTTGACTTTGATAGTAGAGAAATGGAGAAAAATGAGCCAATCTGTACATGTTGTCCATCTTTTTGTCTACCACCAACAGTGAAGTCTGATCTCCACCTTCCTTAATCATTTCCACCACATGGACATGATCAAGGGTTTCGATAGACTTGTCATTGACAGCAACTATCAGGACACTGGTCTTCAGGCCAGCCTCCTCTGCTGGGCTTCCTGGATCTATGTTCTGGGCCTGCCCTAATGTAAAACCCATAGCCACTGCTTCCCTTCTTCATCGCTACAACCTGGGGCTTGAGGGGTAGCTGTTTCAAACAGGCAGTTTCTCTCTTGAATTTTATCTTCTGTTCACGTGATGCTTATGAGTTTCCTCATCCACCAGCAGGAACATGACATGGCTTCCTGACTTCTTCACCTTTTCAACCACTTCCTCATGGCTGGCATTTTTTACATTCTCTCAATTCACTTCAATCAAGTGATCATCAGATAGGATACCAGCTTTCAGAGCCACAACTTGAGGTATTATATCAGTCATGTATGTTCCCTTTCTCCCATGGACAGTCTTCAGAGAGAAGTCATAGCTGTTTCCTTACTTTACCAGGTAACACAGCTGAGGCTGGGTCCAAGTCTGCAGTCCATCACTCATCACAGGGGCCAGTTCCTGATCAGCAAAACCTGGCACCTGCTGATTTTGACCCAATTCCTGCAAGCCCACTCAATTTTTTTATTGGCTTTCTTGTAGGAATTTCCATCCAGAACTAGTAAAGTCACTGAATGTCCACTCTTTCTGACCAGATCCACAACCTGCATGTGCTCTTTCTTGTCCACAAAGACACCATTGATCCTAAGAACTCTATATCCATCCTGGAGACCAGTTTTCTCTGCTGGGCTGCCCTCCTCAACTACCCAGACCAGGTGGCCAGCAGTGTCCTTTTCAAGCCACAGGAAGAAGCCATAACTTTGCCCTTCTTGTTTGGACAGCTGACATTCTCGGGGTTTGAAGGTGGAAGCCACGTCTGGATCTGGAAGGGAGCAGAGCTTCTCAATTCACTTGAAAATTCTCTCTTTGCTGGTGAGAGTAGTCTTGGAACTCACTGAACTTTGAACTGATTGTTAGCATTTTTAGCAACAAAGTATTTTAAATTAATGTATGTACATTGTTATTTTTAGACAGTGTGCTGGTTTGAAAGGAAGTATGCCCCCTAGAAAAGCCATGTTTTAATCAAAATCCCATTTCATAAAGGCAGAATAATCCCTACTCAATACTGTATGTTTGAAACTGTGATCAGATCACCTCCCTGGATGATGTGATTTAGTCAAGAGTGGTTGTTAAGCTGGATTAGGTGATGACATGTCTCCACCCATTTGAGTGGGTCTTGATTGGTTTATTGGAGTCCTATAAAAGAGGAAAACATTTTGGAGAATGGGAGATTCAGAGAGAGCAGGGAATGCTGCAGCACCACGAAGCAGACCTTTGGAGATGAAGAAGGAAAACACCTCCCAGGGAGCTTCATGAAACCAGAAGCCAGGAGAGAAAGCTAGCAGATGATGCTGTGTTTGCCATGTGCCCTTCCAGCCAAGAGAGAAGCCCTGACTGTGTTTGCCACATACCTTCTCACTTGAGAGAGAAACCCTGAACTTCATCGGCCTTCTTGAACCAAGATATCTTTCCCTGGATGGATGCCTTAGATTGTTTTAATTGGGACATTTTCTCAGCCTTAGAACTGTAAACTAGCAACTCATTAAATTCCCCCTTTTTAAAAGCCATTCCATTTCTGGTATACTGCATTCCGGCAGCTAGCAAACTAGAACAGACAACATGCTGTTACATATATAATCAACTACAGTAGAGTGTAAATATTACTTTTCTCTTTTTTTACAGGGCCAGACTCCAGGAATTGAACCCGGTCTCCAGCACAGCAGGTGAGAATTCTGCCACTGAGCCACTGGTGCACTGCCCTAAACATAACTTTCATATGCACTGAGAAACCAACATGTTCACATGATTCACTTTATTGCAATATTTACTTTATTGCAGTAGTCTGGAACTGCACTCACAGTATCTGTGAAGTATGCCAGTAAATAGAATCATACAATAAATGGTATTCTGTGAAGTGGTATCTACACATAGTGGCTTTGATATCTAGTTCCCTAATGATTAATGATGGTGATTATCTTTTCATGCCCTTACTGTCCAATTGCTTATCTGTTCAGAGAAATGTCTATTCAAATGCTTTGCCCATTACTTAATTGAGTTGTCTTATTTTAAAATTTTAAGTGTCTTTATATATTCAGGACTCATTATCACATATACATGATTTGCAAATATTTTCTCCTACTCTGTAAATTGTTTTTCACTTTTTTAATGGAGTCCTTTGAAGCAAAAAAAAAGTTCTAAATTTTAATGTAGTCCCAGTTATCTATATTCCTTGGGTTGCTTTTGCTTTAAATGTAATATTTCATAAATCATTGCCTAAAATATGGTCATTAACACTTATACCTATGTTTTTTCCCTAAAAATTTTACAGTTTTAGCTCTTACATTTATCCTGTTGGCCTATATTGAGTTAATTTTGTATATGGTGTGTATTAGGAGCCCAATTAATTATCTTATATGCGGATATCCAGTTTTCCCATCACAATTTTGTGAGATTATGCTTTCTCCCATCAAATTGTCTTGGCATCCATGTCAAAAATCAATTGCCCATAGATGTGATGGTTTATATCAGTTCTGTCAATAGTATTTTAGTGTTTTTAAAGTAATTTACTTGTTTTATCTTGATTATATAATTAATTGACATATGATTGTTCATATCATCTCTTATAATACTGCCTTTTATTTCTGTAAGGTCAGTAGTGATGCCCTCCCTCCTTCTCTCATGATTTTAATAATTTGAGTTGTCTACCATTTATTCTTGGTTCATCTAGCTAACATTTTGTTAATTTTATTGATCTTTTCAAAAGTCAACTTTTGGTTTTGTTGATTTTTCTCTATTGTTATTTATTTTCAATTTACTTTATTTCCATTCTTTATAATTTCTTTACATCTGGTTGCTTCAGTTTTAATTATTTCTTGTTTTTCTAATTTCTTAACATAGAAGATTAGATATTGATTTTAGATATTTTTAAGATAGTTTTTGACAGCTATACATTACATTATAAGTAATTTATAGAATGGTTTTAGCTGCAAGTTTAAGTTTTGAAATGTTGTGCTTTCATGTTCATTCATCTAAAAGTATTTTCTGATATCCCTTGCTATTTTTTTTTTTTTACTCACTGGGTTGCTAGACATGTGCTGTTTCGTTACACATATTTACTAATTTTCCAAATTTCATCCAGTTATTGAAACCTAAATTTTTAATGTGGTTGGAATTATTCTTTGTATTATTTCAATCATTTTAAATTTATTGAGGCTTGTTTTCTGTCCTAATATATTGTCTACTCTGGAGAATGTTCTATGTGCACTTGAAAATAATGTACATATGGATGTCATTTGGTGGAGTGTTCTATAGAAGTATGCTTACTCTAATTCATTTATAGGACTGTTTAAGTTTTTATTTCCTTATTGATCTTCTTAGGTTTTGTTATCCATTATTAAAAACAAGTATTGAAATCTCCAATTCTTATTGTCAAATTACCTATTTCTCCCTTCAATTCTATCAGTTTCTGCTTCATGTACGTTGGGTCTATGTTATTAAGTGTATATAAGTTTATAATTGCTATGTGCACTTGATGGATTTACCCTATAAGGGCATTAGAAACTCTTTCTTTGTCTCTAATAAAACTTTTGCCATAAAGTCTATTTTGTCTGATGCTAATATAGCAACTCCTGCTTTCCCTTGTGTACTCATTCCATGTTATATATTTTCCCAATTACAGCAATTACCTATTGCTTTAAATCTATGTGTGTCTTTGACTCTGAAAATGTCTCTGGAAGACAACATATAGTTGACTCTTTTTATAAATTCACTCTATAATATCTGGCTTTATATTAGTGTGCTTAGTATATTTATAGTTAATCTATTTCTTGACACAGCAGGATTTATGCCTGCCATTTTTCTATTTATTTTCCATATGTCATAGTTTTAAAACTTCATTTCTTGCTTCATTTCTACTTTCCTTTGTATTAAATAGACATTTTTCTATAATATAAATTTAATTCCATTTTTGATTCTTTTACTATACGTTTTGAGTAATTTTCTTGTAGGTTATCCTGGGAGTTGAAATTAATAGTTAAATTTACCACAAGCTGGTTTGGGACCGGGCTGTAATCGCTGTCTGTCCGGTAGCGGCTGGAGCAGCAGTGGTGGTAGGGCATGACATCAGGCGATGCCACAGGGCAGCGGGGGTAATAGCAAGACTCATGGACTTGTGCCGTCGCCGCCACCGCTGAGGTGATTGAGGAGAAACGTGCCTCCTCTTTACCGCTGCCGCTGCCGGACTTCAATGTCCAGTCCCCAGGTCGCCGGTGATTTTCGTTGGAATATACGCTGCACAATTTATGGCGATCCTAAGCAGACTTCTGCCAGGCTCAACACAGCGATTTCGCTAATAGGTAAGCTTGGAGGGTCTATGCGCCATAATTAACATTGCCTTCAAGACTCTGGACACCCAGACTGACCTCAGAAATAGTTGGCTTTTTTTTTAATTGCAAGCATAGTTCCTTTAATGACTCCAGTAAAATTAAAAGTCCAGTAAACAAAAGTGGAACGCGATCTACACTTTTAACATCTCACTAGTGCCTAAATGTAGTAAACACTGCTTACGTTTTGTCTGTACTTGAACTTTTTTTTTTTATTCCGCAGGTATCCATCTGCAGTCATTGAGGACCAAGTTCAATTTGGATTCCAGTGGATTCTAAATCTTTCTGCATATCTTGACGAGAGAGGCTTCTTGATAAATAAACAAGTTGAATAGAGAAAACACTGGTCGACACTAGGCATTTTAGTAGTCTTTTTCGTGTTTTTTGCTGCGAAACATTTCAATATTTTTTATCCCCCTCCCCCATTTTCCCCTCACAGCCACACAAGCAGTCTCATGCTCACACTCTTTATTTGTCATAAACAACTGCCCAGTCTTTAGATGCCGTTTTCTGGTAACCCACAGCCCTACCAAGGCTACCCTCAACAAGTTCACAGAGTAACTTAAGAAGTCTGGAGTAACAACTTTGGTTCGAGTTTGTGATGCTATGTATGATAAAGCTCCAGGTGAAAAAGGAGTCCATGTTCTAGATTAGCAGCTTAATGATGGTGTTCCATCCCCTAATCAGATAGTACAAGATTGACTAAACCTATTAAAAACCAAGTTTCCTGAAGAGCCAGGTTGCACCACTGCCCCAACTCAACACACCCTGAGCTCCACGCATGCGTGCACACCCGCCCCACAACTAAGCCATGCTGCGACCCCATGAACTGTGCATGCGTGCCCCACCCGAACACATGCCCCGCCCCCCACGACCTGTGCACTTGCATATCATGTGAATGTACATCCGCCACCAGGCCCCCACCCCACACCTGCGGGCGGTCTTGTGTGCATCCCTGCCACACCACCCCCACTCCATGTACACAGGGACCCCAGCCCTTGCCCTCCCCACTGTGCCCCAGACTTGTGCACACCTGTACCCATGTCCCACACCAGTGCAGCACCCCAGGCCCCTGAACCCCCTGACCTGCACACATGTGCCCCACAACCCTGACCCACATCCTGCCCCCTCACGACATGCACACCCATGCCTCATGCCCACGCATGCTTGAATAAGTTTCCCAGCCCCCCCTCCAGACTTCCCACCCCAAGCAAGTGCACACCCACATTCCACCACCCACAGAACTGCACCCTGCCTCTCCCTTCCCAGCATCCCCGAGCCCCGCAACCATGGACTCATGACCTACCACCCCTGCCCCCTGACCACCATTCCCCAATACCCATGAACCCTGTGCTCCAGGTACGCACACACCCCCTGCTGCACCCACCCCCTATGCAACCGCATAGGCCCTACAATCTGCCTCCCACTTTGCCTTGCCTCTGTGTTCCCCATGCCATGCCTTGCACCTGTGCTCTGAGGTCTTCCTGAGCTGCACTCTGCCTCCATGGACCCCACACCATCACCCCTCCACAACCCTATACCCCACACCCCATGCTCCTGGGCATCAGAGTAGTGCCTCCACCTCACACCTTGCTCTGCACCAGAAACCACCACCATGCCACTCTGTCCTGCCCAATACCCCACGTCCTGCTGCATACCCATTATACTAATAAAAACTTTAGACTACTGAAGGAAATCAACTTCCAAAGTAACCTATAAAGGTAATTACATGCCTCAAAGGCAATAGAAATTCACACAGCATATGAAGATGCAGACAGATATAACCCAGTTTAATGACCAAATTAAAACCCCAGAGGAGACATTGACTAGTTGAAACAACTAATCAAAGATGTTCATAAAACTTTACTAAATAAATTCAACAGGTTGCTAATGACATAAGGGAGATCAAGAAGACACTAAAGAGCATAGAGAAGAATTTGCAAAAATAAATAGAAAAATGGCAGATATCAGAGATATTAAAGATGCTGTAGACCAAATCAAAAATATACTAGAAACACACAACAGTACATTTGAAGAGACAGAAGAAAGAATAAGTGAACACGATGACAGGACCACTGATTTCAAACACACAAATGAGCAAATGGCAAAATAAAAAGATGGAAACATTTGAGTTGGATCTCAGGGATATGATGGAGAAAACAAAGTGCAAAAATATAAGAATCGTCAGTGTCCTGGAAGGAGAATAGAAGAGTAAAGGGCTAGGAAGTTTAGTTGAGAAGACAATGGGGTGAAACTTGCAAACCATATAAAAGACATGAATATGCAAATCAAAGAAGCCCAAGGAAGCCTAAATGGAATAAATCCAAATAGGCCTACTCCAAGATACATATTAATCAGTCTGTTAAATGTTGAAGAGAAGCAGAAAATCCTGAAAGTGGCAAGAGAAAGGCAATCTACTACATAAAAGGGAAACCACGTAAGATTGAATCCAGACTACTCCACAGGCACCATAGAAGTGAGAAGGCAGTGGTATGATATATTTAAGATCCTGAAAAAGAAAGACTTCCAGCCAACAATTCTGTACCCAGACAAATTGTCCTTCAAAACTGAGGGAGAGATTAAAATTTTTACAAACAAATGCTGAAAGAACTTGTCAACAAGACACTGGCCCTACAAGAAATACTACAGAGAGTTTTGTCAACTGAAAAAAAAAATGTCAGGAGAGGGAAGACTGGAGGAGGGCACAGAATTGAAGAGTACCATGAAGGGTATGCCTGTTTGAAACTGTTGTGTACCCCAGAAAAGCCATATTCTTTAGTCCTCATCTAATATTTCTGGGTGGGATCTTTTTTATTGTTTCCATGGAGATGTGACCCACCCAACTATGGGTTGTAACTTCTGACTAGGTGGTTTCTATGGAGATGTGTCTCCACTCATTCAAGGTGGGGTTGCTTACTGGAGCCCTTTAAGAGAGACCAATTTTGGAAAAAGTTTCAGTGCTGACAGAGCCCACACAGACAGAGACCTTTGGAGATGCAGAAAGAAAATGCCCTTGGGGAAGCTGTTGGGAGAAGCTGATAGAGAAAGCTAGCAGACATAGCCATGTGCCTTTCCAGCTGAGAGAGATACCCTGAACATCATCCCCCCTTTCTTTGGAGTTAAGGTATCTTTCTCTGGATGCCTTAGGACATCCAGAGTTTGGACATTTCTAAGGCCTTAGAAATATAAACTTACAACTTAATAAATTCCCTTTTTAAAAGCCATTCAATTTCTAGCATATTGCATTATGGCAGCTTTAGCAAACTAAAAGAAAGGATAACTTTAAGGATAAAAATAGAAAGAGCAAGAAGAATATACATATCTGACAAATATGTCAAAGGACAAAATGGTAGATTCAAGAAATGCCTTTACATTAATTGCTTTGAATGTTAACAGACTAAACTCACTAATTAAAAGATACAGATTGGCAGAATGAATTAAGAAATATGATCCATGTATATTCTGCTTACAAGATACTCATCTTAGGCCTCTTTGTGTTCTCCTCCACCTGAAGGCAGAGGCGGGAGTGGGCGGTCCGCATATGTTCCTGTGGCAATTTAGTTCTCTTGGGGCTGCGGTGGTTTTCAAGCCCTAGGGAAGCTGGAAACAGGTCGCCACTCCCAGCCCAGGGGTTTATGGGTCCAGAAAGACTACTGACTGGCCGTCGTCACCAGAGACCTGGACATGGCCAAAGCCACCACCGGTGACCTCAGTGGAGATCATTTGGCATTTAGCTGTGATGTTGCCAAAGAACATGAAGTTCAAAATACATTTGAAGTGATAGAGAAAAATTTAGGCAGCTGGTATTAATAGGGATAACCTTTTGGTAAGAACAAACACTGAAGATGTGTCAGCTGCATACTAATCTCTTAGGTTCCATGCTGACGTGTAAAGCTGCTGTGAGGACTATGATTCAACACCAGGGGGGGTCTATTGTTAATGTAGGAAGTATTACTGGCTTAAAAGGCAATTCTGGCCAAACTGTGCAGTGTCAGAAAAGGAGGATTAGTTGGATTTTCAGAAGCACTTGCTAAAGAGGTTGCAAGAAAGAAAATTAGAGTGAATGCACTTGCACCAGGATTTATTCACACAGGCATGACAAAGAACTTGAAAGAAGAACATTTAAAGAGAAATATCCCCCTTGGAAGGTTTGGAGAACCTATTGAGGTGGCACATGCAGTTGGGTTTCTTTTGGAATTGCCATATATTACAGGCTATGTTCAAGTAGTGGATGGGGGATTACAACTCATAATATAATTTACAGGTCATTCAGTAATAATAGTGGGTAGAATCAATGACAGAGTTTGACTAATAATTAGGTAATCATACTTACATGGGTGGTATTTGCTATGCCTATTGATGCTACATGCTACAAATGTTGATTTCCATCTTTATATCAATATGTCTGAAAAGAATAATGTGTAAATTATAGTGTTTTCTGAAAGTATGTATCATCTATCTTTGACTACCTTATATACTGGAGCAATTTTCGTGTATAGCCATTTTTGCAAGTGATATAAACAGGTTTTATCTTTATATTTTTTGTCTCAAAAGTGGAAAAAATTCCATTGTCTAAATATCATGAGTTATTTCATTTTATCAGGTTGAATTTTCTAGAAGTTAACTTTGTGAGCCATTGCCAAAATAAGGGTATTTAAAAGATATCAGTTAGTTCTCAATAGTTTTTGCAACCCTGCTCAAGTTAAACATTGTATTCCTTTTACATGTGCCTGGGTTGAACAGTTTTTATGCAGAATGGAAAAAACACAGCAATATAAGTAAAATAGGAAAATTTAGGAAAAAAAAGATACTCATCTTAGACCCAAGGATACAAATAGATTGAATGTGAACAGATGGAAAAAGATGTTCCATGCAAGCTGTAACCAAAATAAAGCAGGAGTGGCCATTTTAATGTCAGAAAAAATAGACTTTAAATGTAACAACATCATAAGAGACAAAGAAGGGCACTACATATTAATAAAAGGGAGAATTCACCAAGAAGAAGTAAAAATCATAAATACTTCTGCTCCCAATCCAGGAGCTCCAAAGTACATTAGGCAAACATTGGCAAAACTGAAAGGAGTGATAGACGCTTCAACAATAATAATGGGAGACTTGAATACACCACTCTTCCCTATAGAAAGAACCACCAGGCAGAAGATCAACAAGAAAATAGAGAACTTAAACAATTTGATATATTAATTAGACCTAACAGACATATATTGATCATTACACCTCAAAACATCAGGATATACATTCTTTTCTAATGCTCATGGAAAGCTATCCAGGATAGATCACGTGCTGAGGCACAAAACAGGTCACAAATCTTATTTATGTAATGGAGAAGCTTAGCTTACCTATAGTTATCAGAGTTACTTCCAGAGGAGCTCTTTTTTTTTGCTTAGATGTGACCTCTCTCCCTCTAAGCCCAGTACTACAAGTGAAACATTACCCTCCCCCATACATGGGATATGACACCTAGGGGTAAAATCTCCCAGGCAATGTGGGATATGACTTTCAGGGATGAACCTGGCCTGGCACCATCAAATCAACAATGCCATCCTGACCAAAAAGGGGAAGTGATTTGTAACAAACAATGTATCAGTGGCTGAGAGAGTTCAAATAGATTTGAGGGTCTACTTTAGAGGCTACTCTCATGCAAGCTTCAGCTAGATATTGCTACTTCTCATGGTTTGCCAAATCCCAACCAAAGCCATTCCTGCCAACCCTAAAGAACACCTAGAGCTTTTTCTGAGATTCTACAAAGGTTCTATGCATTGTGATTACTTTCCAGAAATGTACAACCTCCAGATGGGTTCCTAGATCAGATAAGTCCTGAAACCCAGGTGGGCCAGCCTCTCCAGAACATCAGGTAGCTCTATCCCCCTATCTCATATTGCTGACAGCCCTATCCAACACGAAAAATTTAGATATGGCATAGCCCAAATACCCCTAAAGATGGGGAGAAAGATTAAATGAGAAGTGCAGTTATAACAAAGAAGATAGGATTTAACAAATGAGTATGATTGCTGAATCATTATATTGATATTTTTTAGTCTCCAGGTTCTTGGACCAGCTAGAAGTAAAAACCTAAAATTGTGCAATTGTAACTCATATCAAACTCTGAAATCTGCTCTATAACTAATTGTTGTGATATGCTTTGAAATTTATTGCTTTTTTATTTTTCACAATAATAAAGTAATTTTAAAATTCTATAGGAAAACCTCATGGTGCCTTTACTGGTCCTTCCCCCAAATTTCCCTGATTCAATACACCTCCAGCCTACACTACCTCAGTGTGGGTCCCTAGTCCCTGTTCCTGAGGGAGCTGAGTAACTGTTACGTGCATGCTGGGCTGCATGTATGTAGTACAGACCAATCCATCCAGTGGCAGCCTGAAGGACAGACCCAGGATACACTCTAGGTCTTGCCAGTCCTGGAACAAACTTGCTGTGGACATAGAAGTGGCTGACAGGGCCACCATAGGAAAAGAAACCACAGCTGCCTGGGGGCAATGGATTATAGTTTGAGGCATACAATAGCACCCAGGATCAGGTGAAAAGGCTACAAATTTCCTCAAGGCACCTGGCCTTGTATTGGGGGTAATTTCTCCCTCAATCATACATTCAGCTTCATTCAGTGTACTTATATTATTGTGCTACAATCAGGTAATATTGTGTTATCCATTTCTGAATTTTTACAATCAGTTCTGTTCCACAATCTGTATTCCTTCAGAACCAATTGCCCAATCTCTACCCTATTTCTATCTCATGATAACCTGTGTTCTTAACTTCAATCCTCAAAGTTCACTCATTAATGTTAGTTCATTATTAGTGAGACCATACAATATTTGTCCTTTTGATTCTGGATAATTTCACTCAGCATAATGTCTTTAAGATCCATCCATGTTGTTAGATGCTTCATGACTTTATTTGGTCTTAGAACTGTGTAATATTCCATTGTATGTATATGCCACAGCTTGTTTAGCCAGTCATCCATTGGTGGATACTTGAGCTGTTTCCATCTCTTGGCAATCATAAATAATGCTGCTATAAACATTGGTGTGCAAACATCCATTTTTCTCCTTGTCCTCAGGTCTTCTGACTATATACCTAGTAATGGAATTACTCGATCATATGATAATTCCGAGGATTTCTGAGGATTCTTAGATTTCTGAGGAACTGCCAAACTGCCTTCCAGAGTGGTTGTACTATTTTACATTACCACCAACAGTGGATAAGTGTGCCTCTTCCTCCATATCCTCTCCAGCACTTGTCGTTTCCTGTTTTGTTGTTTTTTTTTTTTTTTGATAATGGCCATTCTAGTGATGATATCTCATTGTGGTTTTGATTTGCATTTCCCTAATAGCCAGTGAAGTTGAGCATCATTTCATGTGCCTTTTAGCCATTTGTATTTCCTCTTCTGAGAAATGTCTCTTCATATCTTTTGCCCATTTTTAAATTGGGTTATTTGTCTTTTTGTTGTTGAGTTGAAGAATCTCTTTATTTATTCTGATTACTAAACCCGTACCTGAAATGTGGTTTCCAAATATTGTCTCCCACTGTGTAGGCTGCCTTTTTACTTTCTTGACAAGTTCTTTGATGCACAAAAGTGTTTAATTTTGAGGAGTTCCTATTTATCTATTTCTTTTTTCAATGCTCATGTTTTGGGTGTAAGGTCTAGCAAGCTGTCTTCTATTACAAGCTTTATTAGATATTTCTCTACATTTTCTTCAAAAAGTTTTATGGCCTTAACTCTAATGTTTAGGTCTTTGATCCATTTTGAGTTAAGTTTTGTATAGGGTGTAAGATATGAACCTCTTTCATTCTTTTGCATATGGATATCCAGTTATCCATGCACCACTTATTGAAGAGGCTGCTCTGTCCCAGGTGGGTTTGCTTGACCACCTTACCAAAGACCAATTATCCCTAGATGAGAGGGCCTATTCCTGAACACTCTATTCAATTCCATTGGTCAGTATATCTATCTTTATGCCAGTACAATGCTCTTTTGACCATTGCAGCTTTGTAATATGCTTTACAGTCTGATAGTGTGAGACCTCCCACTTCAGTTTTTCTTTCTCAAGATATTTTTAGCTATTCAGGGCAATCCTCCCTTCCAAATAAATTCGATAATTTGTTTTCCTAATTCTGCAAAGTAACTTTTTGTGATTAATTTGTATGGCATTGAATCTATAAATCAATTTGGGTAGAATTGACATCTTAACTATATTAAGTCTTCCAATCCATGACACGGTATGCCCTTCCACTTATTTAGGTTTTCCATAATTTCTTCTGGCAATTTCTTGTAGTTTTCTGAATACAGGTCTTTTGTATCCTTAGTTAAATTTATTCCTAAATAGTTGGTTCTTTTGGTTTCCATTATAAATGGATTTTTTTTCTTGATTTCCTCCTCAGATTGCTCATTAGTAGTGTACAGAAATACTCCTGATTTTTTGGTGTTGATCTTATGCCCTGCTCCTTTGCTGTACTCATTTATTTGCTCTAGTCACTTGATGTAGATTTTTTGGGATTTTCAATATATGGTATCATTTCATCTGCAAACAGTGAGAATTTTACTTCTTCCTTTCCCATTTGGATGCCTTTGATTTCTTCTTCTTGTCTAATTGCTCTGGCTAGAAGTTCCAGTACAATATTGCATGACACTGGTGACAGTGGACATCTTTGTCTTTCTCCTGATCTTAGAGGGAAAGCTTTCAGTCTTTCCTCATTGAGGATGATATTAGTTGTGGGTCTTTCATATAGTCCTTTTATCATGTTGAGAATCTTCCCTTCTATTCCTATCCTTTGAAGAGTTTTCATCAAGAAAGGATGTTGAATTTTGTCAAATGCCTTTTCTGCATCAATTGAGATGATCATGTGGTTTTTCTGCATTGATTTGTTGATATGGTGTATTACATTAATTGATTTTGTTACATTGAACCATCCTTGCATATCTGGAATAAATCCCACTTGATCATAGTGTATAATTCTTTTAAAATGTTGCTGGATCCGATTTGCAAGTATTTTGTTGAGGATTTTTGCATCTATATTCATTAGAGAGATTGGTCTGTAATTTTCTTTTCTTGTAGTATATTTGTCTGGCTTTGGTATTAGGGTAATGTTGACTTCATAGAATTAATTAGGTAGCTTTCCCTCCTCTTCAATTTTTTGAAGAGTTTGAGCATGATTAGTACTAATTCTTTCTTGAATGCTTGATAGAATTCACACATGAAGCCATCTGGTCCTGGAATTTTCTTTTTTGGGAGTTTCTTGATGACTGATTCAATCTCTTTACTTGTGACTGGTTTGTTGAGGTCGTCTATTCTTCTGGAGTCAGTGTTGGTTGTTCATGCCTTTTTAGGAGGTTGTCCATTTCATTTATGTTGTCTACTTTATTAGCATATTGTTGCTCATAGTTTGCCTCATTATCTCCTTTATCTTTGCACTATCAGTGGTTATGTCTCCTCTTCCATTTCTGATTTTATTTATTTGCATCCTCTCTTTTTTGCCATCCCAGCTAAGTGTCCATTGACTTTTTTATTTTCTCAAAGAACAAACTTCTGGTCTTGTTGATTTTCTCAATCGTTTTCAATTTCATTTATTTCTGCTCTAATTTTCATTATTTCTTTCTTTTTGTTTGCTTTAGGTTTAGTTTGCTGTTCTTTCTTTAGTTCTTCCAAGTGAACAGTTAATTCTTCAATTTTTCCTCTTTCCTCTTTTTTAATATAGGCATTTAAGGAAATAATTTTCCCTCTTACCACAGCCTTTGCTGCATCCTATAAATTTTGATATGTTGTGTTTTCATGTTCATCTTCTTCAAGATATTTACTGATTTCTCTTTTATTTCTTCCTTGACCCACTTGTTGTATAAGAGTGTGTTGTTTAGCCTCTATATATTTGTGAATTTTCTGGCCCTCTGCCTATTATTGATTTCCAACATCATTCTTTTATGATCCAAGAAAGTGTTTTGCATTATTTCAATCTTTTTACATTTATTGAGACTTGCTTTGTGACAAGCATTCTATCGTTGAGAATGATCCATGAGCACTTGAGAAAAATGTGTATCCTGCTGTTGCAGGGTGTAGTGTTCTGTAAATGTCTGTTAATTCTCACTCACTTAGCATATTATTCAAATTCTGTTTCTTTATTGATCCTCTGTCTAAATGTTCTATCCATTGATGAGAGTGGGGAATTGAAGTCTCACATATTTTGGTGGAAGTGTCTATTTCTCCCTTCAGTGTTGTCAGTGTTTGCCTCTTGTACTTTGGAACACTCTGGATCAGTGCATAAATGTTTATGATTGCTATTTCTTCTTGTTGAATTACTCCTTTTATTGTCACACAGTGTCCTTCTGTTTCTCTTTTAATTGTTTTACATTTGGAGTCTAATGTTTTTATATTAGTGTAGTAATACCCTGCTCTTTTCTGATTGTTGTTTGCATGAAATATCTTCCCCCAACTTTCACTTTCAACCTATTTTTGTCCTTATGTCTAAAATGAGTCTTCTGTAGAGAGCATAAATGGGTCCTCTTTTTAATCCATTCTCCCAGTCTATGTCTTTTGATTGGGGAGTTAATCCGTTAACATTTAGTGTTATTACTGTAAAGTCAGTACTTTCTTCTTCCATTTTGTCTTTTTAAATTTTATACGTCATATCTATTTTTTTCTTTTTGCCTTTACTGATAGTCTTCATTTATACACTTTTCTCCAGATCTCTCTCTCTCTCCTGCCTTTTCCTATCTGCCTGTAGTGCCCCCTTTAGTATTTCTTGCAGAGCTAATTTCTTAGTCACAAATTCTCTCAGTGGTTGCTTGTGTTAAGATATTTTAATTTCCCCCTCATTTGTTGTTCTAGTTTGCTAGCTGGTGGAATGCAATATACCAGAAATGGAATGGCCCCTAAAAAGGGGAATTTAACAAGTTGCTCGTTTACAGTTCTAAGGCAGAGAAAATGTCCCAGTTAAAGCAAGTCTTTAGAAATGTCCAATTTAAGGCATCCAGGGAAAGATACCTTGGTTCAAGAAGGCCGACGAAGTTCAGGGTCTCTCTCTCTCTCAAGTGAGAAGGCACATGGTGAACACAGTCAGGGTTTCTCTCTCGGCTGAAAGGGGACATGGTGAACACAGCATTATCTGCTAGCTTTCTTTCCTGGCTTCCTGTTTCATGAAACTCCCTGGGAGGCGTTTTCCTTCTTCAGCTCCAAAGGTCGCTGGCTGGTGGACTCTGCTTCGTGGTGCTACAGCATTCTCTGCTCTCTCCAAATCTCTCATTCTCCAAAATGTTTCCTCTATTATAGGACTTCAGAAACTAGTCAAGACCCACCCAAATGGGTGGAGACATGTCATCACCTAATCCAGTTTAACAATCACTCTTGATTTGGTTACATCTCCAGGGAGATGATCTAATTACATACAGTATTGAATAGGGATTATTTTGCCTTTACAAAACTGGATTTTGATTAAAACATGGTTTTTCTAGGGTACATACATCATTTCAAACCAGCACATTTGTGAAGGACAATTTTGCTGGACATAGAATTTCTGTTGGCAGTTTTTCCCATTTAGAATCTTAAATATATCGTACCACTGCCTTCTCACCTCCATGGTTTCTGCTGAGAAAACCACAGATAGTCTTATTGGGCTTCCTTTGTATGTTATGGGTTTCTTTTCTCTTGCTGCTTTCAGAATTATCTCTTTGTCTTTGACATTTGGCAATCTGATTAGTAAGTGTCTTGGAATATGTCTATTTGGATCTATTCTGTTTGGGGTATGCTGTACTTCTTGGATCTGTAATTTTATGTCTTAATTAAAGACATAAATCTTTTTAAAAATCTTTTAAAAATCTTAATAAAAGATTATATGCCATGACCATGTGGTATTTATCCTAGAAATGCAAGGGTGATTCAATATGAAAAATATCGATCGACAATATAGTGCATTAATAGAATAAAGGAAGCAAAAACTTATGATCATCCCAATTGATTCAAAAAGGCATTTGACAGAATCCAGCACCCTTTCTTAATTAAAAAAATAAAACTCAGGAAAGTAAGAACAGATGGGAAATATCTCATATAAGGGCTTATATGAAAAACCCAGGGCTCACATCATACTCAGTGATGAAAGACAAATAGGACAAAAATGCCTGCTTTCACCACTACTATTCAACACTGCAGTGGAGGTTTTGGTCAGAGTAATTAGGCAAGAGAAGGTATCCAAGTTGGAAAGGAAGAAGTAAAACCATTCTTATATGCAGATGACATGATCTTATGTATTAAAAATCCTGATGAATCTACAAGAAACCTGTGAGAGCTAATAAGTGAGTTCAGCAAAGTGATGGCTTACAAGATCAACACACCCAAATCAGTGGTGTATTTATGTACTAGCAAGGAACAGTCTGAAAAAGATATCAAGAAATCAATTCCATTTACAACTAAAAGAATAAAATACCTAGGAATCAATTTAACCAAGGATGTAAAGGACAAAGGTATCGTGCTTGAGAAACTATAAATCATTGCTAAAATAAATTAAAGATGACTTAAATAAATGAAAGGATATTTCATATGTATGGATTGGAAGACTTAATATTGTTAAGATGTCAATACTATCCAAAGCAATTTACAGATTCAATGCAATCCCAATTAGAATTCCAATAGTCTTGTTTGCAGAAATGGGAATGGTAATTATCAAATTCATATGGAAGGGTAAGGATTCTGAATAGCCTATACCATCCAAGAAAAGAACAAAGCTGGAGGATTCACGCTTCCTGATTTCAAAACTTACTACAAAACTATAGTGTTCAGAACAGTGTGATACAGAACAGGGATAGACATATGGACAAATGGAATAGAATTGGGAGTTCAGAAATAAATCCATGCATCTATGGCCAACTTATATGTGACAAGAATGC
This sequence comes from Myrmecophaga tridactyla, assembly GCA_004026745.1. Lineage (NCBI taxonomy): Eukaryota > Metazoa > Chordata > Mammalia > Pilosa > Myrmecophagidae > Myrmecophaga > Myrmecophaga tridactyla. The sequence goes on from PVIY010025262.1 coordinate 22,713, forward strand.
CAAGTCCACTCAATGGGGGAAAGAATAGTCTCTTCAATAAATGGTGCTAGGAAAAGTGGATGCTTGCAAAAAGTGAAAGTGGACCCCCATTTCACACCATATATGAAAATTGCCTCAAAATGGTTTTCAAAGACCAAAATGTAAGAGCTAAAACTATAAAACTTTTAGAAGAAAACATAAGAGGAACTCTTCAGGACCTTGTATTAGGCAAGGTTTCTTAAACTTTATACCGAAATAACACAAAAAAGATACATTAGACTTTATCAAAATTAAAAACTTTTGCATGTCAAAGGACACCAGCAAAAAATTGAAAAGACAACCTACAAAATGGGTGAAAATATTTCCAAATCATATATATGATAATTTTAATATACAGAATATATAAAGAACACCTTCAACTCAACAACAAAAAGACAAAAATTTAAAAATGGGCCAAGGAGTAATATAGAATTATTGCTTAGTGGATAGAGAGTTTCTGTTTGGAGTAATGAAAAAATTAGGGTAATGGATAGGAGTGATTGTGGTACAATACTGTAAATGTGTTGATTCCACTGGATTGTACACAGATAGATGATTATAGTGAAGAGTTCTGCGTAGTATTTATGTTACCACAATCGAAATTTTTAGGAATTTCTATTGTGAATATTTTTTTCCAGTTCGCAGTTTATGTCTTAATGGTATATTTTGGAAACAAACTTTCTTAATTTTAATGAAATCAAATTTATGAAATATTTTTGATGGTTAATGGCTTTTGTGTTCTATTTAAGAATTATCTATCTAAGCTAATTTTGAAGACATTTTCTTATTTTCTTCCATAAATCGTACGGAAAGTTCCTAAATGTAGATGACATAATCTTATATATGAAAAATCCTGAAGAATCGACAAGAACACTGTGAGAGCTATTAAGTGAATTCAACTTCCACATTTAGGTCTATGGTTAATATCAAATTAATTTTTGTGTGATGTGGGGTAAGGATTAAGGTTCTCTTTCCATATGGGTATCCAATTGATCAGGCACTATTTATTGAGAGAAAGTCCTGTCCTCACTGTAGTTCAGTGACAGCTTCGATATAAATCAGGTGACTGTGTGTGTGTGAGTCAATTTCTGGATTCTCTTCTCTGTCCCAGGTGTCTAGTTTTCTGTTTCTGGGCCAGTACCCCAATTCTCGATTACTATAGCCTTAGAGTAGGTCCTAATATCTGGTGGTATGAATCCTTCAGCTTTATTGTGTTTTAAGATGAACTTGGCTATTCCATCACCAACAGATTACAACTGTTAATTTTTTAATTTTTATATTTCTAAAAGTGTAATTTTCTTGCATAAAATAAGTATATGAATTTTTAAAAAAGACTATAGCCACCTGGATATAAAATCACACTGAGCATGGTAATCTATCTATAATCAGGACTGTGCCCACAAAACAAGGCCTAGTTATTGCAGCAAATGAGGCCAAGAAGCCTGGAAAGTATGCGTATACTGGCAGCTACACACAGTCATATGGCAAAGGGAACTTCAGGGCACATAACCAGGGGTACCTTACCTGGCCAGTCCCAGCAAGCATAAGATATGTGCCCTCTACCATACTCATGCCATTTCAGTACTTTTTTCGAGTATGGATCTGCCATCCCTCTACACAGCATATGGGAGCCATACTATTCACAAATTATTTAATGCACTATGCCACATATTTCTATTCCTTGAACACATCTGACCAGTATTAGCACAGTTTTTATAGAAAAAGTACTCAACAGTGGGCAGCTACCTAGATATTTATTGGACTTTTCATGCCCCCTGTCATTCTCAGGCAGCAGGTGCCATGCAAAGACAGAAGAGACTCTTAAGGGAGAAACTGAAAAAGATAACTGGACAGCTGTATCTCAGCTCCCAATGGAGTATACACTTAAGAGATCAGGTTGGCCTGTAAGTTAAAAGGGTACCTCCCATTTAAATAGAATGTTTTCTTTTCTTTGTACTCTGTATAGTGGGGGTCACATTTCATTCTTTTTCCATGTGAGTATCCCCTTTTGCAGTACCATTTATTGAATTTTTTGTTTGTTTGCTTTGCTTGTTGGTTTCTTTGGGGGGGGAGGGGGTGGGGGAAGTGCATGGGCCAGGAATCAAACGTGGGTCTCCCGCATGGCAGGCGAGAATTCTACCGCTGAACTACCCTTGCACCCCCTAAATAGAAGTTTAATTACGATGTTGGTGAGGGGATGAGGTGGCCCAGGCTTGTTGCAAGAGAACTAATCTTCACTTTACCTTTTTCCATCCACATGTGCCCTTGGGAAACAGGGCTACTGGAATTTGTGGGTAACAAAGAAGAGTGTGGGTCAGGGAGGAGTGCCTCTAACCTGGTATTTCTTTTGTCATCCAGCTATGCTGGCTGGATGTGGAAAATTATGGCTATCAATGGTAATGATCATGAATATGAGGTGACCACTCATAAGGTGATCCTGGCAAGGCCCACACATCAAGGGGTGGAATATATTCTAGAAGGCATCCTTCCATTTGCGAGGAATGCAAAGAAGCTATTGCTGATCCACATTGGGATGAGATCAGGGATATGGTGTAGTTAAGACTTGGGCGGGACGGGAGAGATGGTAAAGTGATTGCTGCAGGGACTGGTCATGCGCATTATAAGGCTGTGGAAGGAGAAGAGCAACCCTGGTTGGTGGGGAGAGAACAGACCACTTTGACCCTGGAGTGGTCAAGGATGTAGAGAGAGGCTGTTAATCTCTCTCTGTCTCTGATCTCCTCCACAGGGTATCTAGCACAATTAACCAAGAATGATGCTGTCACCCACAGCTTAAATGCTGACCAAGAATCAATCTAAGAACTCTGAGACACCTCCCAACAGCTGCTGACTTCAGAAATGGACAAACTCCAGTTGAAACAAAATAACAAGATTAACTTTCTGGACACCTACATGATCCCCATTAGCCTTATTCTGTTATTGCTAGACTCTTTCATATGCTTTTACTTATTTGACTGGCTTGACTCCACCTGGCTAAGGTTAACCCTCTAGGTGGGTACAATCTTCCTACTAGTAGTTGTAATCCTGTCACTCTTGTCCAATGTTTCCCAAGACAAACAACAGATTTGGTATAAGCCCCTATAAGTACAATTAATTAGGGTATCTGATGGAGTAGTGTAAAAGAGAGTCTGGTTGTATTTTTTAATTTTATGTTTGATTGCTAGCAGCTCTTAAACTTCACTCCTCCCTTCCCCCTCTGCCCCACATCTGCACAAGCTGATAAGACAACCCCACTGTCCTTCCTTTGGCACTGATGAAAATTCAAATGATACAAGCCCGTGTGTGTGCATGGGAAACCTCACCATGACCCCACACCCTAACTACAATAGAAACACGAAGCCTGTCTCTTTTCCTTGCTCTCTCTAGACATTTTCTGACTAGCTTGGGAAGACTGTCTTTCTCTGCTTCATACATACAACATACTCTTTTAGCATGTATATATACAGCATACATACCCAGGGGTATGCTTTTCCATTACACACAGTATTTTCAGACATGAGCTTAATTGCATTCAACTTTCTCCAAAAGCACATTCATGACATTCCCCTTTAAGGGGGTTCATTTGAAATGTTCATTCAGGACATGAGAATACTCTCAAAGGAGCTCACAAAAAAGGGATGGGTCATTGCTTCCACTTACTACAAGGCCCGATGAGGTTGGTTAATTCCTGAAAATTATTTGAGAAACTGAGGTATCCACCATTCCGGACACTGTCAAGAAATAGCTACTGACCCTCTCAGCATATGCAATGTTAAAACAAGTCCAACATTTTAAAGGCTTTTTTGGTTTCTGGAGGCAATAAATTTCTGATTTACATATTTTACTTAAGCCCATTTATGCACATAGGCCCACCTTGACTGGGGGTTCCTCCAACAAAAGTCTCTAGAATCTTTCCAAATTGTAATACTATAAGCACTCCCAATAGTGCCCTTGCAGGAACCCTTCATATAGAGGATTAAGCTTCCTCCTCTCATGCTTCTAGAATCTCTGGACCACCCATGGTGGCCATAAGCTGCCCATGGCCTTCTAATGCAAGAAACTGCTCTCCTAGGTCTCATGGTATGTGCCCATAGAGTAATACTTGCTGGGCACATTCTGGGCTCTCCTTGAAATAGAGGCAGTTACAGGCACTGGGTCCAGAATCCTCCTTACCCAGCTTCTCATTATGCCTTGAGTCATGGAAGGAGCACCCCACAAGCTTAGCGTGCCACCAAGACCTCTTTGCTGCAAGACAGAACCAAACCTGGGCCTTTTGGCATATGCCATCTGCAGAAGGTGATGACCTCTCCTGCCCCAAGTCCCTTGTCAGATGCCACAGTGCTGGAAGAATTCACCCCTGTTTCAGACCCCTTGGCCACCTGAAGATTCCCGTGAAATTATCTGAATGGATAACAGTGGGAGTGTATACACTTTACTGATGGCATCAACACTGTCCCATATGATGGAGCTCAGTGGAATGGTGCTGCTTTTATCCCTTAACCTGGATGTCTTTGATAAAGGACAGGACCCAATGGTAAGCAAAATCGGACAAACTTCAGGCAGTCATCTTAGCACTGGATGCCCTGGCCAATAATTGTCCCCTTCTGCATGTTTTTAGATCCTTGGTCCATCACCAATGATCTGACTGTCCGGTTTGGCCAATGGCAGCAATACAAATTGCTTATCAAAGCTTTTCCCCTTTGGGTAAAGAACTTTGGGAATATTTTGCCTTATAGATACCAAAAATATAAATCAAAGTCACATACACTTCTACGTATACTAAGATCATGATACAAAGTCTCATCAAAACACTCCTTATCCATTTCAAAGTTTCATCCATGATGACCATAAGTTGGCCAGTATCGATAGTGACCAAGGCATCATTTCATTTCTCAGTATACACTGTGCTTAGCTCTTGAACAAGATACTTAACATAACTATCACTCCATACAGGCTTTAGGTTTCAGGTGTCATAGAGCACTATAATGGCTTATTTTTAAAAGTTCAAATTCAATTAAATGACATTTACTGCATTTTAGTCATCAAACATCAGGGAGTGAAGTGTAATAAAGAATCTGCCTATTGTTTTTGTTTGGCTGTTGACAGATTTTAACCCTCACCCCTGCCTCTTCTCCTTTTGCCCTACATCTGGACAAGCTCACAAGAAAACCCCAGTACTCCCACCTTTTGCACAGGCAGGAGTTTCTAAGCATGTAATGCCCTGCCTGCACATGGCAGCCCTCACCCTGGCACTTCCCCTTACTCACAATAAAAACACTAAGCCAGTCTCCTTTCCTTGCTCTCTCCAGACAGTTTTGGACAAGCTTTAGAAGCCTTCTCTGTTCTTCCCCACAAAACCTCATAATTGAGTAATAAAACTGTCCATACACTCCTCATTTGTGTGCAGTATCATCAGTCTCAACTGCTGAAACAAATTTTAGTGGGGGACCCATTTTATATTTTCAGATGGCCGCAAGAGGTAGCCTATATTCCTAAAAAGAATTCTTAGCTGGATACATGAAAGGAAAATGCAGTCATAGAGAAATGGCTCCGCAATGGTGCCCTGGCACCATTGCATCTATCTATATAGGCTTGAATTGCAGCTAATCTTGGTCCTGTGATCCTTCTGGAACATGAGAAGATGGAAAGATATAAAGAAGAGCTATAAGGTCATCTACCACTCACCTCCCTATCTCCTCTAGGGGTCTGTCATGAGACAATTTCTCATAACCTCCCAGGTTCTGATTTGTATGGGATTTCTGGTCCTGCCACTCAAAATAGAGCTGCAATATATATAAAATTACTTAGTTGCCATCCAGATTTGGCTACTCAGCAACATAGTATCCCACAAGTTGTATTGCAATCATTTCTCCCCTTTTGTTTCCTTATTGTCCTTCAGGCTGTGTAAGATAAAAAACCAGTAAACTGGCACCTTTAACTCGTGATTCTTTTAGCTATGTAAGTAATAGATTCCCTGAACCTAAATGTGGCTCAATGTATCTTTACCAGTTAAATTAGTCAAGATGTGGCTCTCCTTTGTCTTGTATGTGTAAGATTGTTACCATGTTATCTTAATTGTTACTTATATCTTGTATCTATGAAATAAAATATTCAAATTAGCAGGCTCATATTCATTCAATGGTTTTTTACATTGAATACTTAATTGAGGGCTTACTATGTACTTCAATCATTTAAATTTGGGAAGCATTCAGTGGATTATCAAATGTAGTTCCAACGGGGCGAGTCCAGAGCCTAAGGGAGTATCAGTTTCTTCTTACAAAACTAAGAAGTTAGCAATATATTGGTATTAGAATATTCTGGAATATGGAAGCACGTACTGTAGACAAATTATTCCTCCCACATAAAGAGAAATTTGAATACAGACCACAGTCTGTAATGTCTCATATTTTCCAGTAAACAAATGTCTGGTAAAATAACAGCAATATATTTTCTACAAATAGCAGGTGTTTATAATAAACATATTCCAAGCACCTGTGGGGATCATGTTCTAGGCTCTGTGCCAGACTCTGGGGACACAGAGATGACCCAATTGGGTCCCTGAGCCACAGGACCTCAGAATTTAATGGGCAGAGTTATATAGGTTAATTAGTATAATACAATTTTGATAAGAAATAAATATAAAAAAGCAGTGGAGTACTTGGGAACACAGGAGTGCACCTTACCCCAGATCAAGAAGGGTGCTGTTTACAAAGGCAGGGGTTATGATCATCCCTATTTTACAGAACAGAAAATTGATTAGAGGCAAAAGTAACTTGGTATAAGCTACATAGCTCATAGATGATCAAGCCAGTTTTGAGTCGCGGCTTGTTGGACTAATAGCCATTACCTACATTTACCCTGGCTCTGCTTAACTCAACAACAACAAAAAAATCTGCTAAAATCAGAGTAGACTCAAATAAAGAAACAACATCCAAGGAAAGACTGATGGCAGTTTTTTTCTGTTATTTCATGGTGTCCTCTCACAAGGGGTATCTTGGAACTGAAAGCTCTACCTACCTGTGAGCGTCGGACAGGGCTCTAAGACACACGTTTTATCTCCCCTCCTCCATGTTAACTGCTGTCTCTGGAAGAACCGCTGGCCCTTGGGATTGGAATCTACTTACAATGCAGTGATAGAAGGGTCATCAGCTTCAGCTTCACAGTCCTTCAAATTTAAAAGAGGCCCTGAAAGGGCTTCTAATGTTGCTCTCATTTTCTAAGCTGCCTGCTCCTTCCTTATCCACAAAAAAAGTTAGAACAGACATCAAGTCCGTTGATTTCAGCATAGCTCCACTAAATTCAGACCTAGAAGGTTTTAGCCTTTTCAGAATTCTAAGCATAGTCCATAACTGAAGGAATAGCACAGGCTGTGAAATGCAAAATGGTTCACTGCAGTCAGGAAATGTTAACTGCTTGTTTTCCTGTTTCATCCACCTTCAGATATAACTTTCAACTCAATTAATGTGCAACTAACAACTCTGCAGCCAATGCTCACTTAAAAATTATTTTTAAAATGTCATTCTATGGATTTTTGTAAAATTTCATACATTTGCCCCCTGGAAACTCTACCCTTTTAATTTTTCCCATTCATATGAACTGGACTATAGTTGCTGTAAAAAATCCTGCTCAACAGCATATGAGAATACATTCTCACTTTCCAGTAGGTATAAAGAGGTTTAACTTTTCCTATTTCAATGGGCCGAACTAACAGAACAAAAATCCTAACAACTGTCTGTAGCAGGAGAATCAGTAGCCACTTCAAAACACGTCTCCCTTCTCCTTTTGGGCATTTCACACCTTGGGCCAGAAGCACTATCCCAAAGTCAACATTTTTTAAACAATTTAAAATGTTTCCTCCTATTTTTCTTCTCTGCCTCATTTTATCTTTAATTAGAAGAAATGATAGCTATTTTTATTAGATTTTTATTATGGAAAATGTCAAATATACAAAACTAGAGAGGATTGAATGTAATCACCACCACTTAACTACCACCCAGCTTCAACAATTATCAATTCAAAACCAATCTTGTTTCATTGATGACCCCAACCCACTTAACATCCAGACATATTATTTTGATGCAAATTCTGGACATCCTATCATTTCAACCATCGATGTTTAAGAAAGTATCTCTAAAAGATAAGAACTCTTGTTCCCAACATAACCACGATAATATTATCCCCACTAATATCAAACACCCAGTTAATGTTTAAATTACCATGACGGCTTCATGAATGTATTTTCTTTAAGTTTAGTTAAATTAAGATCCAAATAAGATCCATAAATTACAACTGGTTGGTATGTCTCCTAAAACTCTTTTAATCTGTAGGTTCACCCTCCAGTTCTTTCTTTTGTCCTTGCAATTTATTTATTGAAGAATCTGGGTCATTTGTCTTGTAGTTTCCTGGAGTCCGGAATCTGCTTTGTTCATGTTTCTTTATCCCTGTATTTTCTAGATTAAAATTATGTCTAGAGGAATGATCACACTCAGGTTCAAAATTTTGGCAAATGTATTTCATAGGTGGTGTAGTGCGCTGCCATCAGGAGGCATATAATGTCTGAGACAACATGGAAATATGATTAAGAATTTTTACTAATATCTGTTGCCTTGAAACAGTTATGTGACATTTGATGTACAAAAGTCACATATACATTAAACATACAGCAGCCACATATACATTAAACATACAGCATTTACCGCAGTAACCCCAGATTAGAAGGGGGTTGTTTTACCACTCAGTGTCATTACAAAATGTTATTTAAACCTTCATTGATGTCTGCATTATTTCCAGGAATGTCTTGTGTGCTAGATGAATACAAAGACTAAAGAAAAATGGTCCTTGCAGAGAAATACAGACATATAATTGCAAAAGCACAAAAAAGGCTGGAGTTGTCAAATATGAATTCTGTTCAGTTACAATGATAGTGCAACAACCAAGAGAATAGTACTTGCAATAGACAGGGAAAGTGTCCAGAGGCATAGCATGAGTTGTGTCCTTGGGAGTATGAAAGAGATCATCTGTGCTTCACAATTCCATTCGTCATTGGGTTCACATACTTGATTCTTTCAAATTAAATCTGAACAACATCTATGCTATTGACTGGAAAAAAATCTCATAAATAGGGTTTTATTAGTTTATCAGTTCCTCTAGGCAAGTATTTCACGAGGTTGTACTTTGTTCATCAGCTACTTTGTATTGGGATAACCTTCAGAGAAATTATCCCTCGTGGTTCCACAGTTCACATGCCTAGAGAGACTAGCAAATTATCCCAGGGACATTCTGCAGCTAAGAAATCAGGATTACAATGTTACTAGACATTTCTAATTTTGGACCAATGACAAAAGTCTTCACATTCCAGCCACTACTCTAGGCTTTGAGGATATGGGGAAGATTCAGATTGGGCCTTAGTCTTCAAAGAATTCAGAAAGATGATTACAAATACTTGAGGCTGAAAACATTTATCTGGTGTTTCCACAAAAGGAACTCTGAAAAAGAAAGCTCTGGCCAGCTGTTAGTAATGTAGGCCTTAAAGCATTTTCACCTCTCCTTTACCAATTAACTCTTGATGTGGGTACTTGTTTCAGTTTGCTAACACTACTGGAATGCAATATACCAGAAACGGATTGACCATTTTTTTTTTCGCATGGGCAGGCACTAGGAATCAAACCCAGGTCTCCTGCATGGCAGGCGAGAATTCTGCCACTGAGGCACTGTCACACTGCCCTGGACTGACTTTTACATAGGGGAATTATTAGGTTACAAATTTACAGTTCTAAGGCCATAAACTGTCCAAATTAAGGCATCAACAAGATGATACCTGGACTCTGAAGAAAGGCCATCAGCATCTGGAACACCCCTGTCAGCTGGGAAGGCACGTGGCTGGTGTCCGTTGGTCCTTGCTCCTGGTTTGTTGCTTTCAGTTTCTGATTCCAGTGACTTTCTCTGTGTCCTGAGGGCCTTACCTTCTCTGGGGCAAACTCTGGATTTCATTTCTTAGCTTAGCATCTTCTGGGACATTTTCTGTCTTCAAGTATCTGTGCTTTCTCCAAAATGTCTCTCTCTTAGAGGACTCCAGTAAGCTGATTAAGACCCACCTTGAATGGGCAGGGTCACATCTCCATGGAAACAATGTAATCAAAAGGTCCCACTCAACAATAGTTCTGCCCCCACAAGATTGGATTAAAAGAACATGGTTTTTCTGTGGTACGTAACAGCTTCAAACCAACACAGTACTGCTCTCTCTTATGATAGGACTCCACTTAAAGGGAAGTGAGAGGAGTAGCTCCAGCATTAGAGCCCTTTAAACAGAGTAAAATCCTCATTTGCCCCAGAAGCATCTTCTAATGTTGCTGTCATTTTCCAAGCTGCCTGTTCCTGTTCTTACACACACACACACACACACACACACACACACACACACACACACACACTCTTAAATTTTAATTTGATGTTTCTAAATACAAAAATGTTCAGATCTTTACAACAGGTCTTTCAAATGAAGCCATACAAAGTAATTAGAAATATTTATAGTCATGCTCCTGTACCCCTGTGATGGTTAGGTTTTGGTGTCAACTTGGCCAAATGATTATGCCCAGTTGTCTGGTCAGGCAAGCACTGTCCTGACTGCTGCTGCAAAGATGTTTTGTGGCAGGATGATAAACTGGAAGGCTGGTGTATTAAGTCATCAGTCAGTTGACTGCATCTGTGGCTGATTAAATCTGCGATCAACCAAGCCCCCCCCCACGAGATAATCCAATCAGTTGCAGATTCTTAAGGAAGGATAGAGATTTATTCACTGCTTTCTTCAGCCAGTGAGCCTCTCTGTGCAGTTTGTCCAGATCTTTCATCGGAGCTGCCACCTTCACAGCCTATCCTAGGAACTTTGGACTCTTCTATTCCCATGGTTGTGTGAGACACATTTATAAGTCTCATATTTACAGATCTCTCCTGTTGGTTCTGTTTCTCTAGAAAACACTAACACACCTCCTTTTAGGGTTACTTTTATAACAATGATCTGATTAACAGAACATGGGTTTCTTAGAAAACACTGTAAAATGTTAGATATCCAGGGCCAATTCTGTAATGAGGAATACCAATATAAACTTTACTCCAACACATCTTCTCAAATTTTTTTCTAGGATAAACAGTAGGCATTTGCCCAGCTGGAAAAATAAGTCTCCCTTTAATAGAACATGCTAAAACCAAATTTCTACCTTATGTCTTAAGGTCTTAATTATCTTTGATTGGTACACTGTTGTTGTTTCTTTTTTAAGGGGGGGGATTAATCTGAAAAATTCAGCTGTATATTTTAAGTATAATCACCACATAAATAATCCATACATTCTATATAATGACTCTAAGGAGAAAATACCAACTTTGCATCAAACTTTTGGTGAATAGAAGTTATTTATAAACACTGAGTTTGCTTCCTCTGTGCCCATTCTTTTGGCCTGAATTTTCTGAGTTAATCAAAATTTTATGATGAAACTCTACTTGGACCCTTTTTTTCTAGACTCAACTCTACAGAATATTTAACAAGACTTACCTATGCAAACTTAAAAGTTTACTCTAAAGTGTGATAACTGAAAAATGTTCTGTTGCAATAGAGACATAAAAGTCTTAGGAATTTTACAAACTGCATAATCTTAAGATATCCAGGCACCAAAGAAAAGCCTGGCAAGTGGCAGTACTCAATGTAAATGTATCTGAACAAAATACAGCAAAATATGTACAAGCTAACAACTCTTAAGGGTTGGTGAACTGTACTTTTCACATTTGTCAAATACATAGCTAAAAAGCCAAAAAAATAATATTGTGCCTTATCACCTCTAAGAATGACATATATCAAACTTCTGAGGTATTTTTAGATGGAGCATCTTAGGTGGCAAGCATTTTAGATGGAGGCAGTTCTACGTATGAAATAGTCCTAAAATAATAATCCAGTTTCTCCGCTGCTAGTGTATGATTTACAGAATCTCAGGTTACTCAGAATACCTATTAATCCAATTGGATTTTTGGCATAGGAAAGGTAAATTTATGGGACTTTAAAAGTTTGTTTTAAAAAATAAGATGTGTTTCTGTAATAAGAAACAGATAATTTTGGTTAATAATATTTGATCACTCTGCATAATTTAGAATATGAAATTATATAACTGCCTTTAAAAAGTTGCTCATTTTCAACTCTACTCATTCCTTGGTAACATTAATTTTTATTAATGATAATATGTACTTTATTTAGCTGTATTTATACATGGCAAAGATCTCACTTTAAAAAGAGCAGCACTAAAGTTTTTTTTTTTAAGTAATATCATTCAATTTTACCAGTGACTATGTTCATTCTAAAAGATTAATTTGTGGAATAACAAAATATTTAACTTTATTATCCACTTTATACTTATTATTGGCCTGCAGAATATTTTTAAGATGTCAAATTTCCTAAGTAGAAATATATCTCATCTCCATACACCCATACACTCTTCACAAAGTAGGCTTTTCCTTAACCTTCCTGGGATAAAATGAGGAGTTCCAAAAGAAGAATCAAGACTTTACACACACAAAAAAAATTCCTCAATAGAGTCTACATTTACAGCGACCCAAAAAAGTTGGCTGAGTGATACAAAATACCTATCAAAATCTTTAACAGATATGATGACATATTCTAGGTTGCCCTAACAATTTAGGAATATTCTTTGTACCCCGAATACCCTCTTCACAAAGTAGGCTTTCCCTCTAACTAATTTCTGATATGGCTAGGGAAATAGAGGGAGCTCCTGAAGAGAGACCTATGTATTTTAGATGGGACTCCTGTATTTCATTCAAGTATCAAAACAGATGTAAGAGTGCTTAATTTGGCACCAAAAAAAAGTTATGTCATGTGAGACAAAATTTTATCCACAGTTTTTAAGAGAGATTGTCCAAATGTCCTTAGTTAATGAGAAGTCTGAAACTAAATGTCAAGAGAGTTAAGTCACTGAAATGTGATGCAATCGCCATATAAGATTCCTGTCCTCTGGCTACTGGTTGTCAGGGAAGTTTAAATGAAATGTCACTAAATTCAAATATGGGACACAACTTTCTTTCAACAACTAGTTTATATTGAGAGTAACATGGTTCTCCTAGGGTATCAAGAAAGGGGAAACAAGAGTTGGAAGCTGAGCATGATAAATCATATTCCATCAATATAATTTTCATTATAAAATATATACGGGAAACACATATATCAGGATGTGTTTTGGCTCCATTAGAAATATCTCTATAAGGTAATACTTCATCAAAATACACTTCACCCATATAGGAAATGGTCATTTCAAGTGAAGAAATCACCACTTGTTAAATTCTCTGAAAATCAAATGGTATGCATATGAAAATCAACAGAAATTTCTGAAAAGGCCAAATTAGGTTGCATTTCTCTAGATGAAATTATGTGAAGTGCAGCACAGGGCACAGGTACCTTTCTTTTAACTCTTTTTAAAATTCAAAACTACTGATTATTTAAATCAAAATCCTCATAGAAATGCGTGCTGGCAACAGCTAACGAACGCGGTGAACGAGAGAACTTGGGGTGGGGGGGGGAGATAAAAGATGCCCCCACAGTGAAGCGAATCAGATTTTAAAGGCCTCCACTGCAAAACAAACCACTAGTGCCAAAAATGCACACACATACACACAAATGTGAAACATAAAATACAGCTCTCATACACGCGCCCGTCCACCCCTACCCCCAAATACACACAAGCACACACAATCTCAAAGGGCAGGGTGAGTTTAAGGCATCTTTAAAAAATTCCAGGTGGCTTTGCCTTACGGAAATATTTTGCGGTGCTACCAAGAAGGGATTTTCAAAGCATCTGAAAAACGCGCAAATTGTCTGAAAGCACTGCCTGGCAATCGAGACACTTTGCAAGCGTGATTCAGAGATTTGCCAAGGAAACAAAAGAAGCTTCCCTCTACCCTGCACATGGTGTTAAAGGTGCTCCAGGAATCGTTCGTTTTAAGGTAGGGGGGAAATCATTAGTCTGGGCAGGATCGGTACGTACTAGGGATCGCTATCTGGCAGGGACGGGGCCACGGAGTTTCCATTGGCTGGGGAACCGCCCAGCTTTAGTTTTTCCAGATACTCGGCATGCACGGGCTTGTGGCACTGGAGAACCTTGATCGCATCTTCGATTTTGAACCACTCTCGCTTCCTCCCAATGCTAATCGAATCTTCCCAATCCTCCAGGATCTCAGTCA
>PVIY010025263.1:0-36944 GCA_004026745.1 Myrmecophaga tridactyla
TTATTGATTTCCAACTTCATTCCTTTATGATCTGAGAAAGTGTTTTGTATGATTTCAATCTTTTTAAATTTATTGAGACTTGCTTTGTGACCCAGCATATGGTCTATCTTTGAGAATGATCCATGAGCACTTGAGAAAAAGGTGTATCCTGCTGTTGTGGGGTGTAATGTTCTATAAATGTCTGTTAAGTCTAGCTCATTTATTGTATTATTCAGATTCTCTGTTTCTTTGTTGATCCTCTGGCTAGATGTTCTGTCCATTGATGAGAGTGGGGAATTGAAGTCTCCAACTATTATGGTAGATCTGTATATTATTCTTTTAAGTGTTTTCCTCCTGTATTTTGGAGCATTCTGACTTGGTCCATAAATATTAATGATTGTTATGTCTTCTTGTTCAATTGTTCCTTTTGTTAATACATAGTGTCCTTCTTTGTCTCTTTTAACTGTTTTACATTTGAAGTCTAATTTGTTGGTTATTAGTATAGCTACTCCTGCTCTTTTCTGATTGTTATTTGCATGAAATATCTTTTCCCAACCTTTCACTTTCAACCTGTATTTATCCTTGGGTCTAAGATGCGTTTCCTGTAGACAGCACGTAGATGGGTCCTGTTTTTTAATCCATTCTGCCAGACTGTGTCTTTTGATTGGGGAGTTTAATCCACTAACATTTAGTGTTATTACTGTACGGGTAGTACTTTCTTCTACCATTTTGCCTTTTGGATTTTGTATGTCATATCTGATTTTTCTTTTTTTTGCCTGTACTGATAGTCTTCCTTTCTACACTCTTCTCCACACCTCTCTCTCCTGTCTCTTCGTAGCTGCTTCTAGTACTCCCTTTAGTATTTCTTGCAGAGCTGGTCTCTTGCTCACAAATTCTCTCAGTGATTTTTTTATCTGAAAATGTTTTAATTTCTCCCTCATTTTTGAAGGACAGTTTTGCTGGATATAGAACTCTTGGTTGGCAGTTTTTCTTTTTTAATAATTTAAATATATCATCCTACTGTCTTCTCACCTCCATGGTTTCTGCTGAGAAATCTACGCATAGTCTTATTGGGCTTCCCTTGTATGTGACAGATTGCTTTTCTCTTGCTGCTTTCAAGATTCTCTCTTTCTCTTTGACTGCTGACATTCTGGTTAGTAAATGTCTTGGAGTTTGGATCTGTTTTCTTTGGAGTACGCTGCACTTCTTTGATATGTAATTTTAAGTCTTTCATAAGAGTTGGGAAATTTTCAGTGATAATTTCCTCCATTTGTTTTTCTCCTCCTTTTCCCTTCTCTTCTCCTTCTGGGACACCCACAACATGTATATTCGTGTGCTTCATATTGTCATTTAGTTCCCTGAGTCCCTGCTTATATTTTTCTATTCTTTTCCCTACATTTTCTTTTGCTTGTTGGATTTCAGATGTTCCGTCCTCCAGTTCACTAGCCCTGTGTTCTGCCTCTTGAAATCTACCATTGTAGATTTCCATTGTTTTTTTCATCTCTTCTCCTGTGCCTTTCATTCCCATAAGTTCTGTGATTTGTTTTTTCAGACTTTCAATTTCTTATTGTTCATTCCTTGCCTTCTTTATATCCTTCCTCAACTCATTGATTTGATTTTTTATGAGGTTTTCCATGTTTGTTCGAACAATCTGAATTGTTTCAGCTCCTGTACCTCATTTGAACTGTTGGTTTGTTCCTTTGACTGGGCCATATCTTCAGTTTTCCTAGTGTGATTTGTTATTTTCTGCTGGCGTCTAGGCATTTAATATCCTTAATCAATTTATTCTGGAGATTGTTTTCACTTCTTTTACCTAGGATTTTCTTGCTGGATGAATTTGTTGTCTATCTGTTCTTTGACATTCCGTTCAGCTTATTCTGGACCACTAGCTTAGGTTTTGTTTAGCAGAGCAGAATTTTTCAGTTCTTGTTTTCTTGTTTCTTGCCCTGCCTGTGTAGTGCCTTCCCCCCACCACCACCACCCTTAGAAGGGTCTACTTAGGTATTATAGACCCTAGCCAGATTTTCCCAGATCAAACTGGCCTCCTGAAAGAGTCACCTGCATCAGTTTTCCCTGAGGATGAGACCCAGCAGGTTGAAAGACTTTCCTGTGAAGTCTCTGGACTCTGTGATTTTCTTATCCTGCCCGGTATGTGGCACTTGTCTGCCTGCAGGTCCCACCAGCATAAGATGATGCTGACCCTTTATCTTCAGCAGACTCTTCCTGCTGGGGGCATGGTGGAGACAGAGGAGAGGTTGTAGGCTGGCTTTAATGGCTTCAAATTTCCAAGTCCTGAGGTCTGAATTCCTTGAGGAAGGGATACCATCTGAGCTGGGCCTCACCCCTCCTCTGGGGAAGGCTCAGGCTCCAGACAAGCCCTCAAACAAGCTTGTTTCTGCCTATACCTGGGGCACTTGCAGCCTGAGAAGCCCTGCCACTGAATCCAAAGGCAGTCAAACCTTTGTAGAAACACAGCCACATAAACCTCTGTTTCTTTTATTTTTTCCTTTTTCCATCAGCCCTGCCATTTTGGCACCAGGGCAAAAGTCAGCAACCTTTGCTTTGAGCAGGTTCACCTGAGCTCAAAAGCTCAGGTGGCCTATTTTTAGTAGTCAGAATTTGTTAATTAATTCTACACTTGAAGCTTAGTTGTGCTCAGCCCCTACTGCTGGTAAAGTCTCTTTCCTTTTCCCTCTGGGAAGCAGTCTGCGGGTGAAGGGTGCCAGCCGACACGAATTGGGGAGCTCATGGTTCTGGGGGGGCTTGCAGCCAGTCCAGCTGTTCCAGACTGTGGAATGCTGTGTGTCTGGTCACTGACGTGGCCCCAGCAGTTGTTCTGTGCTGTTCGTGGTTATTTAGTAGCTGTTCTGGAGGATAAACTAATCCCACACCTCGCTAAGCTGCCATCTTGGCCCCGACCCAGAGGGAGGTTTTCTCGCTCTTACTTTTGAAGGATAATTTGGCTGGATAAAGAATTTGTGGCTGAAAATCTGTCTTCTTCAGGATCTTAAATATATCATACCACTGCCTTCTTTCTTCTGTGCTGCCTATTGATTAGTCCAAAGACAATCGTAGGTGTTTTTCCTTATATGCAGTAGATCACTTTTCTTGTGTTGCTTTTAGGACTTTCTGTTTCTCTTCAATATTTGACAGTTTGCTTAGTATGTGCCTTGGAGCAGAACTATTCAGATGTATTCTATTTGGATTTCGTTGGGCCTCTTTTATTTGCTTATTTATGTGTTTATAAGGGTTGGGAAGTTTTTCCTGGTTATGTCTTCAGCTATCTTTCCAGCCCATTACTCTTCTCTTCTCTTTCTGGGACACAAATTATTCTTATATTTGCGTAATTCTTTTTGTCTGTCCCTAAGGTCCAGTTCCATTTTTTCCATCTTTCTTGCCTTTTGTTCTTTTGTGCATTCTAGATTAGTTGTTCTGACTTCTAGTTCACTTATTCTTCCTTCTGCTTCTTCACATCTGCTATCATGTGTATCTAGTATATTTCTTATTTGGTCTACTGTATCTTTCATTTCTGTGGGATCTGCCATTTTTTAATTTAATCTTTCAGATTCTTCTTTGTACTCTTCTAATGTCTTCTGATATCCTTTATTTCTTTATAAATATCTTGTTCCATGTTCTCTGTCCCCTCTGGAGTTCTGATTTGGTCTTTTGGCTGCACCATTTCTACTTGGATTTTCATGTGTTTTGCAGTTTTCTCGTTTGTTAGGGATATTTGATTATCCTTAATAAGGTTATTTCGCATGTTGGTTGCCTTCACTCATCTAAAGTTTGTATTCACTTGATTTTGCATTAAAGATTTCCTTTTACACTTGGTTTATCAGTTATTCCCTGTTGGACCAAGGTCTGGATCTCAAGTAGAGGATACAATTCAACTTGAAGGTCTGTTAAAAGTTAGACTTGTGTGCATGGGTCCTACACTGGTAGAACAGCTGGCCACCACATAGGTGATGGGCTTGATTCTTCGCCCATGCACCACCACCCCCAAAAAAGAAAATAATAATAATAATAAAATAAAATAAGAATATAGTAAAAAGTTGAAAAACAAAAGCAATAACAACACACACCTGAACAGTGGTAAGCCCAGTGTCAAAAGGAGACACCCCAGTGTAAATTCAGAATGATCTCAGACTGGTGCCTACAGAAGGGAGAGAAAATTTAAGACAATAAACTAATGAAAGTAATAGTAATAATAAAAATAATATTAAAGAAATGAGTAAAGTAAAACAGAATAATAAGAAATGAAAAAGTCAATAAAAATGTAACTATATGAAATATAAAAATACTAATACTACTAATAAAAATATTTACATGGAAAAATATATTTTAATAGAAAAGGAAAAAAGAAAAATGAATATTAGGGGAAAAATCCTAGGTAGATAGGGAGTTAGCCTGCCTGCGCTTACCCTTTCTCACCAGCAGGTGACGATCCCAAAGCATCTCCTCCCTTCAGTTGTCCCCCCTCTCTGAATGCAGCATCTGGAAGACTGGTGAGCATGGCAGGGGGGTGGGGGAACGGTGACTGGATGGCTGGTCCCTGCCATCGGAGTTGGGGAGCAGACGAGCACCTGAGGAATCAGCTGACCTGCAGCACCTGACTTGCAGCACCTGCCCAGAGGCCTGCTACCCTCCCCCGCCCCCACAGTGGACTATGAGGTCTGCTTCTGGGGTCTCCATGGGCATTTTTGACTATCGAGCTGCTTGGGGAGGTTTCCCTTCCTAGCAGCTGGGGCAGGTTGGAGTGGAGGGACAGTAAGTTCCTTCCAACCCACATCTCCTCTCATGCCACAGCCTGCCTGGTGGGGATCACGGCAGTTGACCCGCCCCACTCTCCCTGTCCCAGTACCCCTGCCTCTCTCCTCCCCAGAGCTCCCTCGTGACCCTCTTTGTTTACTCACAGACTCTGGGACTGCAGTCCTGGTCATTCTCTCCATGTTCTCTATCTTGTTCCACAGAACTGGAGTGAATTTAATCCAGTCCACTCTGCCATCTCCCCAGAAGTCCCCATAATTGGGTTTTTAAGTATGCTGTGGTACTTCTGGTTTTTATTTGTCCCATCTGTATTTTTATTCTTTCTGATTTCTCTTTTCATGTCTTCTTTTGTATTAATTGGTTATTTTATATTATTCCACTTTTTCTCCTCTATTAGTTAATATGCATCTTTTATTATATTTTTAATGGTTACCCTAAAAAAGACAATATTATTTGTTGACTTATTACAGTGTATCATAAATAAGAGCTTTTACCATTTTCCAGCATTTTAAGAGCCTTAAGACAGTCTAGCTCCATTTATTTCCTGCTAGGTTTTTGTACCATTTTAACCATGTGTTTAAATTCTACATAAATTTAAAATTACACAAGTCATCATTAGTTTTGTGTTATGTAGACAATATTCTTTTACATCTGGTACTCTGTTTCTTCCTGCAGTGCTGTGCTTCCTTCTAGGATCACTGTCTTTTGTTTTCATTCAGCCCGAAGAAGTCCCTTTAGTTTACTGGCAACAAATTCTTTCACCTCTTGTTTGTGTGGAAATATTATTTTATCTTTATTATTAAAGGATGTTTTCACAATTCTAGATTGGCAGTTTGTCTTCACTTTAAAAGTGCCATTCCAGTGTCTCCTCGCTCTCATAGTTTCTGTTGAAAAGTCATTAGTCTTACAATTTTCCTTTGAAAGTAATGTATCTTTTTCATGTCTGTGTTCAAGATGATCAGTTCATCTTGATATTGAGCCTTTTAAAAGTGATATGCCTTGGTGTGGTTTTCTTTGTATTTATCCTTATCGGAGTTCTCAGAACTTCTTGAATCAATGGGTTGATTCAGTCTTTAAGCACTTTCAGCAAGTTTGCTGTTGTCTCTTCAAATATTGCCTCTCCCATTCCTCTTCCTCTCATTTTGTTTCAGTCTGTCTTAGCTTTTTGGGTTGCCAATTAAACTCATGTTAGGACTTTTAACTGTGTTTCACATGTCTCTTACACCCGTCTGTAGATTCTACATTCCATTTACTTTGTGTCTGTCTGAATCACATGTGGGTTGTTTTCTGAATCAGGTTTTTCAGATTTCTTTTGTTTGTTCCTTATAATTGTGTACCTGTGTGTGTGTGTGTGGGTGGGGTGTATTTGTTTTTGCATTATCTTGTAATTTTTCTATTGGAAGCTGGATATTTTTTGTGAAATATTATAGAAACTCCAAGTGATCATCTTCCATTATTATTTTTTCCTGGTGATTTTGGAAATGCCTTCAGGGGAGAAGTCTAGGACAACACAGCTGTCCTTCTGTGCTTCTCATTTCTCAAGGATTGGGCCCCTTAAATCCTGCCAGTTTATTGTTCTCCATTGCCTTCAAATAGTTATTTTACATGTTCTGATTTTTATAGTTGTTTTCTGTGATAGTTACTTTATCATGGACATAGCCAGAAGATTCTGTTAAAAAAAAAAAAAGGATAATAATAGTGCCAGCCTTATAAGGTTCATAGTAAAGATTAGATGAGTTATGCTTATAAATTCATTAGAAAAATGCCTGATACATAGCATCCTCAGTTTAACTTTTTTCTCTTTAGTTTCTCTTTCATTTTTATTTGATTGTGGAAGTATATATACAACATACATCTTCCCATTCAAACCCCTCCCAAGCATACCATTCCTTGTGATTAGTCAAATTCACAATGTGCGGTACCCTCCTGACTATCCATTACTAGAACTTTCCCTTCATCCCATACAGAAACCCTCCACTCTTTTTGCATTAATTCCCCATTGCCCCCTCCCCCACCCCTTAACCTATATTCTGCTTTCTGTCTCATGAGCTTGCATATTCTCTAATATTTTCTTTTTCGTTAGTGTGGTCTTAAATTTAACATCCTAAATCTATAGGCAAGTCTCGTTTGCTTTAATACCAACTTACTACAATAGCATGCACAAACTATGCTCCTGTCCCCCCACATTTATGTAGGTCTTATTCAGATTACATATTTATACATTATGAATCCAAAATCATTGATTTATCATTACATTTTATGCATTTGTTTTTTAGGTCCTGTAGGAAGTAAAAAGTGGAGTTACAAACAAAAAATTCAGTGGTAATGATACTTATATTTACCTATGTCATTATCTTTACTGGAGATATAGGTGGTTTCAGTCAGTTTTCTGGTGTCCTTTCCTTTCAACCTGTAAAACTCCCTGTAGCATTTCTTGTAGTTGTGATGAAGTAAGTGACATCTGGGAATGCCTTACTCTGTCCCTCATTTTTGAAAGCTAGTTTTGCTAGACACAGATTTCTTGGTTGGAAATTTTTAAATATTTAGGCATTTTAAGTTTATCTCCCCACTATCTTATTTTCTCCATGGTTTCCAATGAGAAATAGTCACTCAGTCTTTTGGAGCCTACCTTGTGCATCATGTGTTGCTAATCTCTTGTGATATTCAGGCTTCTCATTATCTTTAGCATTCTGCAGTTTGATTATAACAAGGCACCATGTGGATCTATTTGGGATTATTCTGTTTGGAATTCAGTGAGTATTTTGAATGTGTATTTTCATGTCTTTTTTAAATTTGGGAAATTTTCATTTGTTATTTCTTTGACTACAGTCCCTGCCTCTTTCTCTCTTTGTCTTCTGGGAAACCCACAGTGGATATATTGGTATATTTGTTGGTGTCCCACAGGTTCCTCAGGCTCTTTCTCTTCATTCTTCTTTCTGATCCTCAGAATGGATGATTTCATTTATTTATTTATTTATTTATTTATTTTATGTATCTTCAAGTTCATTGATTCTTCTGCCAGCTCCAGTCTGCTCTTTAGGGAATTTAAAGATTATGTTATTATGGTCTTCAGTTCTGTTTAGTTCCTTTTTAAAATTCCATCTCTCTGTTGATAGTCACTTTCCTGCTTTCTTTTAGTTCCTTGTCCTTGTTTTCCCTTAGCTCTTTGAGCATATTAAGGACTATTTTCTTAATGTCTTTGGTATTTTCCAGGTCTGGTCCTCCTCACTGATGGTTTCTAAAGTTTTAATCTTCTCCGTTGCCTAGGCCATCACTTCCCGTTTCTTTGTGTGTTATAATCTTTTGTTGGAACCTGGACATTTTGATAGCTTAGGGTATTAGAACTGAAATTTCAACTCTGAGACATCTGTCCCTTAAGGTTGTACACAGGCAGTATTGTGACAGCTCTCCTTGAATGCCAGGAGCTGTCAAAAGAATAAAGAGGTAAAAAAAAAAAAAAAGCATGTTTGCCCATCTTTTCAGATTGACCTTTGAAAATGCTCTTCTTCATGTATACAGTGAGTTTGGAGAGTAGCTCCTGGAGAAAGCACAGGGGCCTCCGTGGTCCTTTCAGGGCATCTGGGTATGGCTCTAGGAATTCCCTTGTTTACCCAGATATGAATATCCCCACTTCCCTAGTACACACTTTTCTCATGGTTTGTTCTACAGCCAGCAATTCCTTGCCCCAGGCAGCATGGCTCCACTATTCTCCACAGTGTTCTATAGGAGAGTTCTGAGAGCTGCCTTCTATACACAAGGCAAGGTCTGGCACAGCAGGACTCTCGAGCCACCACAGACTGATTGGGCCAGACATACATCGCCACAGTATGTGCACAAGTGTTCTCTGCTCCCACCAGGACCAAGAGCCTGCACTGAGAGCACAAGCCGGCTCTGTGCCACACCAATGAGGGCTTGGGGAATGGCCAGCCAGGGTTCCATGAGAACCTACTGCTTTTTTTTTTTAATTTTTTAGTTTTTTTTAAATACCATAAAACACCAAACAAACGCAAACATTCTTAACTTTTGATCATTCCATTCTACATATATAATCAGCAATTCGCAATATCATCACATAGTTGCATATTCATCATCATGATCATTTCTTGGAACATTTGCATCTATTCAGAGAAAAGAAATAAAAAGACAACAGAAAAAAATTCATACATAGCATATCCCCCACCCCTCCCCCTCACCGATCACCAGCATATCAATCTAAATTTATTTTAACATTTGTTCTCCCTATTACTCACCTTTATTCCATATGTTTTACTTGTCTGTTGATAAGGTAGATAAAAGGAGCATCAGACACAAGGTTTTCACAATCACACAGTCACATTGTGAAAGCTATATCATTATATAATCATCTTCAAGAAACATGGCTACTGGAACACAGCTCTGCATTTTCAGGCAGTTCCCTCCAGCCTCTTCATTACATCTTGACTAACAAGGTGATATCTATTTAATGCCTAAGAAGAACCTCCAGGATAACCTCTTGACTCTGTTTGGAATCTCTCAGCCATTGACGTTGAGAACCTACTGCTTTTAGTATCCTTTTTCTTGATTCAGTGTTTGTCCTGTTACCCAGTCCTTTAACTGTTCAGTGGAACTTTGAGAAAGATGTTTCTGCCAGTGTTTGCTCGTTGTTCAAAACTTTGGGGGGACAGGGTGGGCCACAGTGGCTCAGCAGGTAAGAATGCTTGCCTGCCATGCCCGAGGACCCGGGTTCGATTCCCGGTGCCTGCCCATGTTAAAAAAAAAAAAAAAAACCTTTGGGGGGACAGAGCCTTGAATCATCTCAATCTACTATCTTGATAGGAGGAAGCTCCTTGTTTTAGCTTTTAATTATATTATCTCTGTTGTACTCTCATTTAAGATGAAGATCATATCATGCTTCAACTGTCCAGTGAACATCATTCTCTCAACATATAATCCTTAAAGTTGTATAGAATTTTAGTTTTGGTTTTTGAACAATTCAGTCCATTTTTTTCTTAAGTTGTGCCACAGATATTAGTTATTAAAATTGATACCCATGTTATTATTTTCTGTGCTGTACATGGTCTCTATAATCTCACCCCTTCCCTTTGGATTCATGTTTCTGTTTGATGGAGTTCATCTTTTAATAGCTTTTTGAATGAGAATCTCAGGGAATAAACTCTCTCTGTTTTTGAATGTCTGAAGATAATTTCATCCTGCCGTGCTACACTTGAATAATTATCTAACTGATTATAGAATTTTAGGTTAATAGATTTTTTTTTAACCTCTTGAAAGGTAATGTTCCATTATCTTTAGACACTAACCATTCTTATGAGGACTTGATTTTTGCCTGCATTTTTATCTCTGGTAGTTTTATTGTTTTGATGTTTTAGTTTATGGCGTATTAATGTGTTTTTATTTTTACTCTTGCTCTATAGTTGATAAACTCTATGTCTTCACATGTTTTCTTTCAGTAATAAAAAATTTCAGCTATCAAATGTTCTTTTACATCATTCTGTTCTTTTTTTAAAACTTTCATTAGACCTTTTTTAGAATCCTTCAATCATCCATGACCCTTAACTTCTCTTTAACATTTTTTTAATTGTATAATTTAATGTATAATTTACATACAAGAAATGAGCATGTATCAAGGATACTGTTTGATCACTTTTGATAGATGCATGCGACCATGTAGGCCACAACTTCTTTAAGGTATAGAACATTTATATTACCTCATAAAGTTCCCTCATTACCCCACCCCATCTCCACCTCTGGAAGCAACCGTGGATCTTTTTAAATCATAGTTTTCTCCAAACTTCTCTTTCTTTGTCAGCTCTGAAGCTTTTTCCGAGATGGTTCCCTCTTAAAGGACTCCAGTAAGCAACCCTACCTTGAATGGGTAGAGACGCATCTCCATGGAAACCACCTAATCTAAAGGTGGTTCACATGGTCGTGGAAACAGCTTAATCAAAAAGATCCCACCCAACAATACTGAATTAGGATTAAAGACATAGCTTTTCTGGTGTACACAGAAGTTTCAAACCTGCACAGTAATAGTATCTTGTTTTTTTGTTCAGGGATCCTTGTTCAACTTTTATTGGTATAATTTATATAAAATAAAATCCATCTATTTTATGGTATAGTTCAATGAGTATTGACCAGCATATACATCCAAATAATTACCACCACAATCAAGAATAAAAGCATGTCATAACCCCAGAGGTTCCCTAGTGCTGCTTCCTAGTTAACCCACTCCCACCCCTTTTCCCTCTTCCCAATAGACATGGTTTCTTTAGTCCCAGTTACCTGCATATGAACCCATCTCGCAAGTATTTCTTCTAGCTTCTCAGTCCTGGAATTCAGTAGATCTGCAGCTTAGTTCCTTCCTTAACTTCTATTGTTTCTCTTCCATTACTGGTCCATGGAGATGTAGTATCTTGGTTATAGCACAACTATATCTTTTTTTTCTTTTTTTTGAGGGAGGGAGATTTCAATAATACAGTGAAGTATATATCTACTGTCCGAATTTTACAGATGTTGAGATTTGTCCTGTTTGCATCAAATTTCTTTAAAAAAAAAAAAAAAAGCCACACACACATGCAAAATATAAATGTTGTATATGACTATAGTCCAAAGCTTAGTTCCTTTTCGCTCCCTCTTCTAGAAACAACCACTGTCCTGAAGTTGGTGGTTTTTCATTCCCATGCATATTGTCTCTTTTAATTTAGTATTTAAATATGTATTGAATGCATTTTAAAGTTCTGTGAAAACTTGCATGTATGATATCATTTATTTTCACTTACCATTGTTTTTAGAATTATCTGTGTAGATATATATAGATCTAGTTAGCTATATTGCCCTATTGTATAAATTTTATTTATCCATTCCTCTACTGGTGTTCAATTAGGTCATGTCCAATTAACTTGCTGGTAAAGCTACTACTGTAATGAGCATCCTTGCCCATCTCCTCTATTCTGCATGTACCTGGAGCACATGTGCAAGTTTCTTTAGCTAATATACCTAGAAGTGGAATTGCTTTGTCACTTAGTATTGCCAGTTGCCCCCTAAAATGTCTGTTAGAAGCTACTCCACATCAGCAATGTATTAGAATATTACTGATCTTAGAAACTTGGGATTTTTGTCAACTTAATATTTTTTTTCCAACCTAATGCTTTTGAAACGTATTTCATTTTTTGACGTGCTTTTTCCTGATGATTAATTAGTAAGGTTAAGCATCTTTTCATGTTTATTGGCCATTTGGGTTTTCCTTTTTATGTGAATCACCTGTTTATAATTTTTGCTCATTTTTGTTGTCATGTTTGTACCTGGATATAAATTCTTTATCAGATCTTTTTCTTTTTAATATATAAATTAAAAAAAAAAACTTCATAGTAATGTATTCAGAGTTTTTGTTTGTTGATGTTTTTGTTTGAGGGTGTTTTCAGCATAAGCTTAGAATGCCCTTGACCAAATATGTGTGAAGAGTTTTGATATCCGCTCATTCTAAATGCTCCTTTTTTCTTCTTTTTCAGACCCCTAGGAACAGATGATAGTCATGTTCAGATATTAGCAAGCGCATATGAGTATATCTGCATTTGAAAATGGCAGAGGGAGACAACAGTGAAGAGGTAATTCACTTGAGCAACTTCCATTGCCACCGGGGACAAGGTAAATCATTTATTTGGTTCCTTAATTTCTGCTTTCCTTTATTGGTTTTTTGTTTTGTTTTGTTTTTTTCTTTTAAGTGAAGTGGGTTTACAGAAAAAACATACATAAAAATACAGGGTTTCCATATCACCCTATTATTAGCACCTTGCATCGATATGTAACATTTGTTACAATTGGTGGAAGTACATTTTTATGATTGACTATAGTCCATGATTTAACTTAAGTTCACTGTTTGTATTGTGCAGTTCCATGGATATGTATTTTTTTCTTTTAATTTTTTTCTCTGGTAACATACATGCTACCTAAAAAAATTGTCTTTTAACCACATTCGTATATGTCATCCTTCATTGCTTTTTCCCTTAGTACAGTTATTTCTTGTTTGAAATGAACGTGTTTTGGACCATTTAGAATTCAAAGACATTTCATTTTTTAGACTTTATCACATCAGCCTTAAAATGACTTGTCATTCTAGAATATATGTCAAATGCTGATACTGGTAGACATGAATGAACTTTAAGAATCATCCATCTCAAGTAGACTAATAAGCTTTTAATTAGCTAGCAAAAAAAGGACGTGCATGTGCCATTCATTGATCTAAGACATGAGATCATGGGATCAGTGACAATTGTCTGATTTTTAAAGGATGGTGACTACAAAGGAAAGCTTCTCCAGGCCTGCATGATCTAAAAATATTAATGGTACTGCTGAAGTAGTCTTGACTTCATACATTTCTTAATCTCTTATGCCAGAAGATTCTGATTTAGGCTCATGGGGAATTTTAGAAAACGTATTCTTTTGTATTATAGTGTTTTATAGCTAAAATTTTGGGAAATGTATTGACTAACATTTCTTTAAAATTCCTAAATGAATATGAAATTTCCTGGCAAATCCTATCTCACATTTAAACGTAGGCTAGAGAAAAAAAATCATTCTAATGAGGAGGAAAGAATCCTTAATATATTCATGTTTTGAAGGATAAAGTCCCACAGAAGAGGTTGTATGGGTTGTTTTTTCTCACTGATAATATTTTGTGCATATGAATATGATTTTTTTTGTAAGAGATGGTAAATAATTTATATTTGGCTTTCAAAGCTTTTAAAATTCAGCAAGTTTTATTAAAAGATGAAATTACTCAAGCTATGTGGCTTGTGAGTACAAAAGAAATACTCATTTTTAGGATTTTGTCAGTAGCATGTTTTAACTTGGTAGTGATTGTGGCCTTAATTTATTGTGACTCAGAAAGTTTTAAATTATAGTTATATCTTGTGTATATGATCATTTCCAAATTCTCTGAACGTGTATATCAAATTAATGTTGTGTTTATTTTGTTTACATTGGGTCTTAGATATACTTTTTTTTTTTTTTTTTTTTTTTTTTTTTTTTTTTTTTTTTTTTTTTTTTTTTTTTTTTTTTTTTTTTTTTTTTTTTTTTTTGTCTGGGCAGGTGTGGGGTATCAGGCATGGTGAATCGAACACGGGTCTCTGACATGGCAAGTAAGAACTGTGCCTGCTGAGCCACTGTGACCCATCCTAAATTTACTAAATTTATTTAGAGTTTTCTCTCCTTTTTTTTAAGTAGAGTTTTCTTAACAACAACTAATTCTTCTTGGGAAATAATATATTGACTCTGAAGGCATTTTTTCTGTGGCGTTTTTTCAGGTATACAAGCGTTGTTTTGTTTGTCTTAGTTGTGTTGATAATTTTTATTAACCAACCACTATAATTTTTTTTTAACCATCTTTTTAAGGTATAATTTGCATCCAGTAAAATGCATGCATTTTAAGTGTATGGTTTGATGACTTTGGTTAAATGATTATTCCTTTATAACTGCTACCTCAGTTAATATATGGGACCTTTTCATCCCCCTCAAAAGATCCCTTTGTACTCCTTTGCAGTTAATCTTCACCACCCCTGGCCTCAGGAAACCACCTATCTGCTTTTTGTCGCTATTGAATTTCATATGAATGGAACCATGAAGACCATACTTTTTTGCACCTGAATTATTTTGCTCAGCATAGTTTTTTTGAGATTCATGCAAGTTATTGCATGTATCAGTAATTGGTTCTTTTTAATTGCTCAATAATCTTCCACCTACCTACCTAGAATTCTATACCAGTTGAATATAGGCTTAAAGTTTAATGTACAGGGATGAAAAAAGAAACATCATGCCGGAGGTAGCCATGGTGTGCCTGTATGTTATCAGATAAAGTAGATACTCCAGCCAGAAAGAATGACTGGGGAAAAGGAGCTCATACTGATAAAATGGCCAGTGTATTAGGAAGATAATAATTCTAAATCTCTTTAAAACTCGGTAACATGGTGTCAGAATATTTAAAAATTGACAGAACTGTATCTTGGGTCTGTGAACTTGGAGGTGCTGGGGGTTGGTGGTAGCACGGCCACCTGGGCACAGGCTGAGGCAGAGAGCGAACCAAGGGAGAAGCAGCTGGGCGCCAGCCCTCCTCCCTCCTCCGCAGGCCCCACATGGTTGGTGCCCGTGGCCTGCTGCGGCCTGACTTGTGCTCCACTTCCTCCACATCCTCCTCCTCCTCTTGAGGGGCCGCCAGCAGTGCTGTGAGGAGAGGCCCAGGTGCTGAAATCCACGGCGCGACGGGTACAGGAGCCAAGGAAGAGGGGAAGGGACCCTGGCCTGCACCAGGGTCAGGGGACACTGGCAGACCGAACCGAACCACAGCCCCCCGCCCGCAGTTCAGGGTCTAGATGACAGAGCAGGGGTGAAGCAGGAGCCACCCTTCCCACTGCTCACCCCAGAACCAGTGGTGACTTGAGGACACTCTCCGCCGGCTTCCTAGGGCTGCGCCGTCCTGTTTTCAACTTTGCATTGTGCACCATATAAGTGAAGTAAAATGTCCACCAGGACCCCATTGCCAAAGGTGAATATACGGAACACAAAAACTGCCCATTACATGGAGATGGGCGTCAAGAAGTGACCTCTCGAACTGGGCATCCTGGAACTCGGTGTAGAAACTCTGGCATCCTGTACAGATAAACAACCTCACGTTGGAAACTACTGACCATTGAGAACAATTGGCAAGGGAAGTTTTGCAAAAGTGAAGTTAGCAAGATATATGTTCTTACAGGCAGAGAAGTTGCAATAAAATAATTGACAAAACTGAGTTGAATCCAACAAGTCTCCAAAAGCTCTTCAGAGAAGTGAGAATAATGAAGATTTCAAACCATCCAAGCATAGTAAAGTTATTTGAAGCCATTGAAACTGATAAAAACACTCTACCTGATCATGGAATATGCAAGTGGAGCTGAACAAATTGACTGTTTGTTTACACATGTAAGAATGAAGGAAAAAGAAACGAGCTAAATTTAGACAGATATTGTCTACAATGCAGTACTGCCACTAAAAGCGCATTGTTCACAGAGATCTCAAGGCTGAAAATCTGTTGTTAGTTGCTGATCTGAACGTTAAAATAGCAGTCTTTGGTTTAGCAATGAATTTACTGTTGGCAGTAAACTCAGTATGTTTTGTGGCAGTCCCCCATATGCAGCCCCAGAGCTCTTCTAGGGCAAGAAAGACAACAGGCCAGAGGTCAACATGTGGAGTCTTGGTGTCGTTCTTTATACTTAGTCAGTGTGTAGCTTCCTTTTGATGGGCAGAACCTAAAGGAACTAAGAGAGAGTATTATGGGGGAAATACAGAATCCCTTTCTACATATCCGCAGATTGAAAATCTTCTCAAACGTTTCTTGGTGCCAAATCCAATTAAACGAGAGACTCCAGAACAGATCATGAAGGACAGATGGATCTAGCAGGGCATAAGGAAGATGAACTTAAACCTTTTGTTGAACCAGAACTAGACATCTCAGACTAGAAAAGATTAGATGTTATGGTGGGAATGGGATATTCACGAGAAGAAATTCAAGAATCTCTTGTAAAATGAAATATGATGAAATCACAGGTACATACTTGTTGAGGAGAAAATCTTCAGAGACGAATACTAGCGATTCCAGTTCTAGCAGTAATCTTTCACTTGCTAAGGTTAGGCCAAGCAGTAATTTCAATAACAGTACTGGCCAGTCTCCTCACCGCCAAGTGCTCAGAAGTGTTTCTTCAAGCCAGAAGCAGAAATGGTACAATGACCACCATGCTGGACCAGCTATTCCTTCCTTGGTGGTGAATCCGAAAAGGAGTCAGTACATGAATCAGACCTACATACAGCTTTTCCCTGTAAGGTTATGACTTCATCAAAGAGTTTGACGCTTTAATCACATGGTGAAATTGTAAAAAAAAATTGACAGAATTGAAAGGAGAAATGGACAAATCTATCATTATAATGGGAGATTTAAAAAAAATAGATTTCAATTTTTAATTTTGTTTTTTTAATGGAAAAATATGCCACAGATTTGTGTAAAAAACAAAACAGGCATAAGCATATCATTAATGCCACTGAAATTCACTATGTGAAGAAAATTATTTAAGAACAACACACATTGTTCAAAGCAAAATATAAAATGTATCATAGCTTTTTCAGCTGAATTTTATCCCATGATTGTACCAACTATAGGTGTTAGACAATAAGGGTAGGGCAGTTGGTGAAAAGAAGAATCAGAATTCTAATGCTAGCTAGAAAGGTTTTTATGATCTCTCAGGAAGACAGACAGACATTTCCATTTACTCTGAAATTCAAAGATGCTTGTAGGAAGAAAGCAGGAAAACCTTTCTGTGTTCCATATGCAAGCATCAAAAGTATCAAGCAAAATTACTGTAGCTTACAAGTCATTCAGGGGTGAAAATCTTCCTGACAATGTGGGGTATGACTCCTGGGGGAGTCTGGCCCTAGCATCCTGGGATCCTGGTATCGGATCAACAACACTTTCTGGACCAAAAGGGGGAAAAGAAATGTAATAGATAATGCATCATTGGCCAAGAGAGATCACATGGAGTCAAGAGGCTATTCTGGAGGCTGCTCTTATGCAAGCTTCAGTTAGACAGTGCTGATGGCCATGGTTTGCTAATGCCCAACCAACATTATTCCTTTTGACTCTTAAGAACACCCAGGGCTCGAACTGAGACTGTACTAGGTTTGCCTTCCTGAGCATAATTCCCAGAGGGTTACTAGGACAGATAAATCCTGAAATTTAGAGGGACCATTCTCACCAAGATTATCAATCAGTTTAATTCCCCTACTTTTTTGTTGTTGTTGACCTGACAGCAATGAATAGCTGCTGAGGTTATAACACGGCCTCACTGAGACCCAGGATGCCGTTATATTATCAAACAAAGAAAAGGTAGGCAGACAAGAGCATAGAATGGTGCATAGGTAACAGAGACAGAGCATTCCTTAATTCTACATGTTGCTTTACTTTCTCTTTTAAAGTCCAATTAAAGCTCTTCCAGCCATGATCGAACCAAATAGTGGATAGTCTTTTGAAGGCTGATGCCCAAATGGGAATTAATTTTACTTTATATTTTGATTAATGAATGGTTTTATATTTTCTGTGCCCATTTTTCTTTCTATCTGGCTAGACAGAATATATGTAACATCTGTTTGCATCTATGACCTTTGTGTTTTCATTTATTCGTAAGAGCAATATTTTAATTCTTTTATAAGTATTGCAAACAATTTTCAAATTTACTAAGGAAATTCTCCGTAATAAATTGTCTCAAATGCCGTAAGTGTGCTTAATTTAAGGATGTAACAGGCTGCTTATGGCTGAAAGGGGGCAATTTGGCAAGTGTTCAGCACACCATAGTAACAGGGAAAAAAAAATTTGGTCTTGGTTGAGAAATGTGAAGATAATTTATCTTTATTTGTTGTTGCTCTCAAACTGATTGTAATAGTTTTCTGTCTCACATTTGACTGTTAGGAATTTGTAGGTTGTGAATTGGAAAACTGGAAAAAAAGAAACTATGGAAGAAAGAGGAAAAATGTGTTGAAATATAATTTAACCACCCCCCCTTCCCCAAACCATATCCTGAAATTTACCTCAAAACTTCACTTACATCAGGCCCTTTTTCTGAAGTGCTTATAATAAATTTAAGAATCTAACACCATATTCTTCTTATAATGGAATTGGGGAATTTCCATGTGGAAACTATTTGAAGGAATGTCTGAAAAAAAAAGTCAAGAAATGCAGATAGCTTTTGCTTTTTGGTATATAATCTATGACCCCTGCTGAGATGATCATAAGAAAGAGGGATATAGTGGCTGAGAGAGTTCAAATAGAGTCCAGAGGCTACTCTGGAAGTTGCTCTTACTCAAGCTTCAGTTAGTCATTGCTACTTACCACGGTTTGCCAAGTTGCAATCAAAACCATTCCTGCCAACCCTGAAGAACACCTATGGCATTATCTGAGATTCTACAAACACTTCATGTACTATGATTACTTCCCAGAAACTTAGAAACTCCTGATGGGTTCCTAGGCCAGATAAGTCCTGAAACCCAGAGGGGCCTGCCTTTCTAGAACATCAACTAGTTCTGTCCCCTATCCCATATTATTGACAGTCCCTTTCAACATGAAAAAGTTAGAATGGGCATAGCCCAAATACCCCTACAGGTTGAGAGAAAGATCGCAGGAGGAGTTATAACACAGAAGATAGAATTTAACAAATGGGTAGGATTGCTGAATCATTGTATTGATATTCCTTTTAATCTCCAGTGTCTTGGAGCAGCTAGAAGTATAAAATTAAAATTGTGGAATTGTAACGCATACCAAACTCTGAAATCTGTTCTACAACTAATTGTTGTGATGTGTTTTGAAATCTATTGCTTTTTTTTGTATGTTATTTCTCACAATAAAAAGAATTAGATAGGCACTCACCTGGGAGAAAAAGTGGAGAATGCATTGCAGGCAGAGGGAACAGCATATACAGGGCATGGAAGCGTGAGATCACATGACATGACACTATACACGATATGTAGCTTAGTTTTACAGGAGCAGGAAGTGTAAAAGCAAGGAGGAGTGGAATGTAAGGCTGGAAGAGCAGGCAGTGGCCAGACTTCATAGGGTCCTAAGTGCTTAGATTTCTTCCCTTTGTAATGACGTTTACTTCATTGCAAGCCATTTCAGGGTTCCTAGAAGGAGAATCGGAGTTGGATATATTAAGAAAGACTACTCTGATTGGGTGCACCAGTGGTTCAGTGATATGCTCATCTGCCATGTGGGAGACCTGGGTTAGATTCCTGGCCCATGTACCACCACCCCCCACCCCCCACAAAAATACTGATTGCAGGATGAATAGGGGTGATTGGGGTGAGAGAGACCTTGTGTAAGGGAACCAGTCATAGGCTGTTGTTAATAGAGAGATGAGACAACAAGTAACTGAACTAAGACAGTGAAAGAAGGTCATCTTTCTGGAAAATTTTAGAAGATTGAATTGATAGGCCTTGGTTGGGTAGATAAGAAAGTAGGGAGTGTTGAGGAAGAGTCCTAGGTTTCTGGCTTGGAAAGTGCTGCCAACATCTGCTGGGGTAAAAAGAGCAAGTCTGTGGGAGGGTGAAGGTAGAGAGGTAGTAAGTTCCTTTTTTTTCCCTCCCAGGCTCTAGAGTAACTTTTTTTCCAGGCACTGGAGTAACTTTCCAGAAACCTACAACCTCCGGATGGGTCTCTGGTCCAGATAAGTCCTGAAACCTAGCCCAGCCTCTCCAGAACA
The DNA here is from genome assembly GCA_004026745.1 of Myrmecophaga tridactyla. Taxonomy (NCBI): domain Eukaryota; kingdom Metazoa; phylum Chordata; class Mammalia; order Pilosa; family Myrmecophagidae; genus Myrmecophaga; species Myrmecophaga tridactyla. Next base: position 20,013 of record PVIY010025263.1, read on the forward strand.
TCAGATAGTCCCATCTCCCTACCCCATGTTAGTGACACAACCTTTCAGTATCAAAAATTTAGAATTGCCACAGCCCAAACAACCCCAAAGAGAGGTATGGAAAGATCAAAGGTGATGGTGGCATTATACGTAGAAGATAGGACTTAACAAATGAATATGAATGCTGAATCATTAAATTGATATCTCTTTTAGTCTTCAGTATTTTAGAGCACCTAGAAGTAAAAACCTAAAATTGTGAAATTGCAACCCATGTCAAATTCTGAAATATGTTCTACAAATAATTGTGGTGCTGTGCTTAGAAATTTATAGCTTTTTTGTATATATGTTATTGTTCACCAAAAAAAGGAAAAAAAGTCAATTGTGACAATAAAAAAGTATTTAAGCCCTCTAACCTCCTATATTCAGGAGCAGCTAGATGGAAAAATATGAGAGGATTGTATGGTAGTCCATGATGAGCTCTGGGACCTATCCTTTAACCACTTTTTGAAGAGTGCTTTGAAAACTTTTGCTTTTTTATTTCTTTGCTTTATATATATATTATAATATACAATTTTAAAAGTTTAAAAAAAAAAAAAAGAAAAACGAGCACTAAAAGGAAAAAACTGAGCAGAGATCATCGTCAGCCACACATGGGAATACAGACTCCTCACAAGTCACTAAGCATAGAAATGAACAAAATCACAACCCGCCCCCCAGTCACGGTCCGAGTGTTGGGGGTAGGTGGTGGATTAGAATCCAGAGTTGTTATAATGTATTACCCTAAATGTTTATCATTTTCCACAAAAAAATTACAGAGACATAAAAAGAAACAGAAAAGTCTTTTCCATAAATGGGGAAAAAGCAGTCAGTAGAAACTGTAGGGATCGAGATATTGGACTAAGTAGACAGAAACTTCAGAGCAGTTTAAAAAAATTGAAGAAAAATATCATGACAATGACTCATCAAATAGAGAGTATCGATAGATAGAAATTAAAAAGAATCTAGTGTTAATTCTACAGTTGAAAAGAACAGTAACTAAAATAACACACTCAAGGGGCTCAACAGCAGATCTGATCTGGCAGAAGAATCCATAAACTTGAATAAAGATGAATAGAGATTATCCAATCTGTAGAACAAAAGAAAAAAAGAATGAAAACAAAATGAACAGAGCCTTCTAAAGTACCCTATGCCACCAGTTTCTGAGCTTTTCTCAGATTCCACAGCATGAATTGGATGAGCGCTGGTTGGCTGTGAATTTCAGTCTTTTCCACTGTGCTAAATCATGTGCACCTTGTAAATCTGTTACCCAGATTTTGTTGAAGTCACTTGCTTCCTGTCATCCTTCCCTATTTGTTTCGTACTTGTGTGTTTATACTTTAAGTTCCTTTACTGTCATTTTAGTGGGGTTTCAGGAGGTAGTGGTAGTAATCACTTGGATTCAGTCTGCCAGATTTAACTGGAAGTCCTTTATAATGTGCTTTTCAGAGTTTCAGTTCAGTTGTCACATTTATTAATCTACTCTGAAAGGTAGCTCTGCTGGAGTGAAGAGGACATTGGACTTGAAATCAGGCTGTGTGTTGAGCACTGGATGAGTGAGCATCTTCTGTGGGTTTTCTCAATCCTGACAGTTATTTGAAGGAAGCACCATTGTTAACCATAAGGCTGAGGAAATTGATGCTTAAAAAATTTAAGTAGCAACTTCGTTGAAGGGGTAGAACTGATGTTTGAATCCTAGGCAGTCTGACTTTAGATCCCACAGACTTTAACCCATTGTTTTATTATACCGGTGTTTCTGTTATCACCACAGCTTTGTTATAGGAATAAAATGAAATAACATATTTTAGATTGCTTTTGACTTATAGAATGCCAAAAAATATCGAGGCATTAACCTTGAGGGAACTTAAGACATTTCAAGAGTTATAATGATGATGCTTCTGTCTTTCCAGTTTTCTTCTTCTTCCTTTTTTAACCTTTCTTTGGATAACTTAAGGCATTTTCTTTCATTGCCCATTTTCACCTTTAAAATTCCCTTAGAACCAGATAGGGGGAAAAAATCAGTCTGTGTTATCTAGTAATTCATATCAAACATGAAATGTCTTTGAGCAGATAAAAGGAAGTAGAGGCCTTGGTAATTATTTCATCTAGATGGTTAGTTATAGTTATATTTAAAATGGAAAGTCAGGAAACTAAGTTGTTATAACAATAGTTATAGATGTTAACTGGATGCTTGATCAAAACACTGCAATATGTTTGCTTAAATGATGTTTAAAGTTTATGTCTAAGGTGAAAGAATTTTAATGTTTTAAATATTAATTGAAAATTTTACTGTTTTTAAGTGATAATTTTTTCAGACCTATCTGTTTGAATATATCAGATTTTCCCTAGCAATTCCAAAAACATATTATTGCTTAAGTTCCACAGGGAAACAGGTCCTCAATACCTGTTTGCGTTGCTGTCTGAGAAGGTAAGCTAGTGCACCAGTAGCCATGAACTTCCCCTTGGTGTAATTAAAGGACCGAATGTGTTTATGCTTACGTTCCCGTAACAGCAGTGTTTTCTCTGCCTACTCCTGTAGATTGGATCAACCTCAGAGAAGGACCCATCACTATATCTGACTCCTCTGACGAGGAAGGGATTCCAATGCTGGTCACCCCAAGTACTCAGCCACAGGAAGAAGAGGACCTGGATGACGATGTCATCCTGACAGAAGTGAGTTTTCTTAGACTTACCATGGTGAAGGCATTATTGCAAGTTAGTGATTGTTATACCATGGGTGTTGGGACTTGTAGAACAACTGAGAGTACCGCTTTGCCCTATTGATCATTTCTGACAATAGCCCTCTTTTCACCCAAAGTTCACCCTTAGCTTTGTAAGAGGTTATTGAAGCTCTGTGTTTCATTCTGTTTCTGGACTTTCTTCTGCACCATTGTCTGTTCACCTAGTCATGTACTCGTCCACACTGCTGCTGTTACTACCACTCTGTCAGGCAGGACCCAGCTCCCCTTGTTTCTCCTCATTTTTCAGGATCATCCTGGATATTTTGTACTTGTTCTTATATGAATTTTAGAATGAGCTATTCTAGTTCTGAAATATAGATGTTTCTTATTTAGATATTAGATTCAGATAGATAAAGGTGGTTATTTTAGATAAATAATCAGTTTTAGTTCATTATTATATTTATAGAACAATTTTTATAATATTGACCTTTTAAGTAAGAACATGTTCATCTTTCCATCTACTCTAAGCTTCTTTTACATTCCTCAGCTAGAGCATTTTAAATTTTTCTTAATAAAGATCTTAAACATTTTTTTGCCTGTTTGTTCTTGCTTATCTTTTCAGTTGCTTTTGTAAATGGTATCTTTTTTCCCTCTGTACTTTTTTTTTTTTTTTTTTAACATGGGCAGGCACCAGGAAACGAACCCGGGTCCTCGGGCGTGGCAGGCAGGCAAGCATTCTTGCCTGCTGAGCCACCATGGCCCGCCCTTCCCTCTGTACTTTTAACTGTGTTTTATTTAGAAGTCTTTTGGTTTTTACATTAATTTCATGCTCAGTCACCTTATTTTTTATTGTCTATGGTAATTTGTCAGTTGACCCTCTTAATTTCACACTCAATTTTAAATCATTTTTGTTGCTTTAAAAAGAAAATTATCACATAGATGCAAAAAATGAAAACCAAAAACACCCCATATCCCATATCTTCCCCTATTACTGACCTCTGGCATTGGTGTGGTACATCAGTTAAACTACTGATAAAAGAATTTTAAGGTATTACTGTTAACTAGTCCATAGGTTGCACCAAATATTTCCCCCCACGTAACACTCTATTAATAACTCTTTGTAACAGTGTCATACATTTTTCCCAGTTCATGCAAGATCTTATTTAACTTGGTAGTGTTAATTTATGACACACATGACTCTAAATCCCATTCAACCAAATTCACCTACAATACAGCACTATTCCTTATATTGCCACTAATGAGCTACCCTTGCCCTATATCTATTTCCAAACATTTTAAGTTCAACCTGGTTATACATTCTGAATGTATTAGGTTACTGCTTCCCTTCACTAGCTTCTGTCTATTTCTAGACATCCTGTAGTCTACATTTGAAGACTCTCAGTTTACATATTCAAGTTAGTTCATTTTAGTGAAATCATACAATATCTGTCCTTTTGTGTTTGACTGACTTAACTCAGCGTTATGTCCTCAAGATTGATTCAAGTTGTTGCATGCTTCAGGACCTCATTTCTTTTTAGCACTGCATAATATTCCATCGTATGTTTATATCACATTTTATTTATCCATTCATCTGTTAATGGACAGTTGGATTGTTTCCATCTTTTGGCATTTGTGAACTATGTTGCTGTGAATGTTGGTGTGCAAGTGTATGTTCATGTCCCTGCTTTCAGATCTTCTGGGAATATACTGCGTAGTGAAATTATTGGGTCATTGGGCAACTCAGTGGTTTTCTGAAGAACTGCCAAACTGTCTTCTGCAACAGCTGTACCATTTTACCCTCCCATCAGCAGTGAATAAATGTTCCCATTTCTCCACAACCTCTCCAACACTTGTATTTTCTTGTTTGTTTAGTAGCAGCCATTCTTATTGGTATGAGATGATATCTCATTGTGGTTTTGGTTTTCATTTCTCTTATAGCTAATGAAGATGAACATCTTTTCATGTGCTTTTTAGCCATTTGTATTTCCTCTTTAGGGAAATGTCGATTCATGTCTTTTGCCCATTTTATAATTGGGTTGTTTGTCCTTTTATTGTTGAGTTGTAGGAATTCTTTATATATACTGGATATCAAACCCTTGTCAGATATATGGTTTTCAGATGGTCTCTCCCATTGAGTTGGCTCCTCTTCACCTTTTTTGACAAAGCCATTTGAAGCACAGTAGCATTCAGTCTTGAGGAGTTCCCATTTATCTGTTTTTTCTTTCATTGCTTGTTCTTTGGGTGTAAGAAGCTACCTCCTATCACTAGGTCTTGGAGATGTTTCCCTATATTTTCTTCTAGGAGTTTTATGCTACTGGCTCTTGTGTTAAGGTCTTTGATCCACTTTGACTTAATTTTGGTGTTGGGTAAGAGGTAGAGGTCCTCTTTCATTCTTTTCAATATGGAGATCCAGTTCTCCCAGCACCAATTATTGAAGAGAATGTTCTGTCCCAGCTCAGCGGATTTGGGGGGCTTGTCAAAAATCAAATTTCCATAGAGCTTTGGATCTGTTTATGTGCACTCTGTTTTATTCCATTGATCAAGATGTCTATGTGGTGGGCGGCTGCTGTGGCTTAGCAGGCAGAGCTCCGACCTGCCGTGCTGGAGGTCTGGAGTTCGATCCCTGGTGCCTCCTGCCCATATGCAAAATTAAAAAAAAAAAAAAAAAAAGATGTCTATGTGGTAACACTATGTTGTTTGACTACTGTGGCTTTATAATACACTTTAAAATCAGGAAATGTAAGTCCTCCCATTCAGTTCTTTTTTTTTTTTTTCAGGATGTTTCAGGATATTTGAGGCCCCTTTCCCTTCTAAATAAATTTAGTAACTAACTTTTCCAGTGCTGGGATTTTGATTGGTATTGAGATCAGTTTGTGTAGATTTGACATCTTAACAATGTTTGGCCTTCCTATCCATGAACATGGAATGTCTTTCCACCTATTTAGATGTTCTTTGATTTCTTTAAACAGTGTTTTCTAGTTTGAGTACAAACTGTTTATTAGCTCACGTAGGTTTGTTATAGATTTCTCAAGATTTTCCAAAATATAGAGTCGTGTCATCTGCAAATAATGTTTGGCTAAGTTTACAGTTTACATGTTTGGTTAAGTTTATTCCTGGATACTTGATTCTTTTAACGGCTATTGTGAATGGAAATTTTTCTGAATCACCTCCTCAGTTAGCTCATTCCTACTGTATAAAAACACTATTGGTTTTTGTGTGATGATCTTGTATCCCACTGTTCTGGTTTGCTAAAGCTGCTGGAATGCAATATATCAGAAATGGAACGGCTTTTATAAACGGAATTTATTAAGTTGCAAGTTTATATTTCTTAGGCCATAGAAATGTCCAAACTAAGGCATCCTGGGAAAGATGCTGTTCTAGTTTGCTAGCTGCTGGAATGCAGTATACCAGAAATGGAATGGCTTTTAAAAAGGGGAATTTAATGAGTTGCTAGTTTACAGTTCTAAGGCTGAGAAAATGTCCCAATTAAAGCAAGTCTATAGAAATGTCCAATCAAAGGCATCCATCCAGGGAAAGATACCTTGGTTCAAGAAGGCTGATGAAGTTCAGGGTTTCTCTCTCAAGTGAAAAGGCACATGGCGAACACAGTCAGGGCTTTTCCCTTGGCTTGAAAGGCACATGGCGAACATGGTATCATCTGCTAGCTTCTTCTCCTGGCTTCCTGTTTCATGGAGCTCCCCGGGAGGCATTTTCCTTCTTCATCTCCAAAGGTAACTGGCTGGTGGACTCTGCTTCTCGTGAATATGTTGCTCTGCTCTCTCTCCCTGAATCACTCCTTCTCCAAAATGTTTCCTTTTTTATGGGACTTCAGAAACTAATCAAGCCCCACCCGAATGGGTGGAGACATGTCGTCACCTAACCCAGCTCAACGGCCACTCTTGATTAAATCACATCTCCTGGGAGATGATCTAATTACAGATTCAAGCATGCAGTGTTGAATAGGGATTATTCTGCCTTTACAAAATGAGATTTTGATTAAAACATGGCTTTTCTAGGGGACATACATCATACATCCTTTCAAACCAGCACAGATACCTTGATTCAAGAAAGGCTGATAGGTTTGGAATATCTCTGTCAGGTGGGAAGGCACATGGCTGGCATCTGCTTGGGTTTTTGGCTGTTTGTCTCAAACAGCTTACCTGAGTGCATTTACCTTCTGCATCTCCAGATGTCTGGCTGTGTGGGCCGTGAGGCTTTTTCCAAAATTGTTCCCTCTTTAAGGACTCAAGTAAGCAATCCCACCTTGAATGGGTAAAAGTACATCTCCATTGAAACCACCTAATCAGAAGGTCCAACCCACAATTAGGTGGGTCACATCTCCATGGAAACAGCTTAATAAAAAAATCCCACCCAGCAATATTGAATTTGAATTAAAGAATATAGATTTTCTGGGGTACACAACAGTTTCAAACTGGCGCACTCACCATTTTGCTGGGTTTGTTTATTAGCTCAAGTAGGTTTGTTATAGATTTCTCAAGATTTTCCAAAATATAGAGTCGTGTCATCTGCAAATAATGAGAGTTTCACTTTTTCCTTCCAATTTGGATATACCTTTTATTTCTTTTTCTTGCCTAACTGCTTCTCTAGAACCTCTGTCACAATGTTGTATAAAAGTGGTGGCATTGGGCATCCTTGTGTCATTCCAGATCTTTGAAGGAAGGGTTTCAGTCACACCATTAAGCACTTTGTTGGCTGTGGGTTTTTCATGTATGTTCTTTATCATATTAAGGAAGTTTCCTTCGATTCCTAACTGTTGAAGTGCTTTTATTAAAGGATGCTGAATTTTGAAAATGCCTTTTCACTGTCATCAAGATGATCATGTGATTTTTCCCTATTGATTCATTAATGTGCTATATTACATAATTAATTGATTTTCTTGTGTTGAGACACCCTTGGATGCCTAGAATAGACCCCACTTGATCATGGTGTATAATTCTTTTAATGTGCCATCGAATTTGATTTGCAAATATTTTGTTGAGAATTTTTGCTTTTATGTTCATTAGGGAGATTGGCCTGGCATTTTCCTTTCTTGTAGTATCTTTATCAGGTTTGGCTATTAAAGTGATATTAGCTTCATAGAATAAGTTAGATAATATTTTCTTTTCTTCAGTGTTTTGGAAGAATTTGAGCAGAAATGATGTTAATTCTTGGAATGCTTAATAAAATACCCCTGTGAAGCCATCTGGCCCTAGGCTTTTCTTTGTAGGAAGGTTTTTGATGAATGATTGAATCTCTTTGCTTGTGCTTGGCTTGTTGAAGTCTTCTATTTCTATTTGAGTCAGAATAGGATGTTCATGTGTTTCTAGAAAATTATTCATTTCTTCTAAGTTGTCTAGTTTGTTGTTGTACATAGTATCCTTTTATAATCTTTTTTATTTCTTTGGGATCCATGGTAGTGATCTCCCTCTCATTTCTGAATTTCTTTATTTGCCTCTTCTCTCTTTTTGACCTTGTCAATCTAGCTAAGGATTTGTCAGTCTTGTTGATCTTCTCAAAGAGCCAACTTTTGGTTCTGTTGATTCTTTTTTTTTGTTCTCCAGTTCATTTGTTTGTGCTTTAATCTTTGTTATTTCTTCTCCTTGCTTTAGGTTGAGTTTGCTGCTCTTTCTTTAGTTTCTTCAGTTGATCAGTTAGGTCTTCAGTTTTAACTTTCTTCCTTTTTAATACAGGCATTTAGAGCTATACATTCCCCTCAGCACCGCATTTGTTGCATCACATAAGTTTGATGTGTTATTCTCATTTTCATCCATCTCCAAATACTTACAGATTTCTCTTAAAATTTCTTCTTTAACCCACTGACTGTTTAAGAGTGTGTTGCTTAACCTCCATATGTTTGTGAAACTTCTGGTTCTTCTGTGGTTATTGATTTCCAGCTTCATTGTATTGCGATTGGAGAATGTGCTTTGAATAATTTAAGTCTATTTAAAATTATTAAGACTTGTTTTGTGCCCTAGCACATGATCTATTCTAGAGAATGTTCCATGAGCATTTGAGAAGAATGTATATTTTGCTGTTTGGTGTGCAAAAATCTATATATGTCTGTTAGGTCTAATTCATTTTATCATATTGTTTAGGTTCACTATTTCTTTGTTGAGCTTTTTCCTAGGTGTTCTATCTATTGAAGACAGTGGTGTTTTGCTCCCTTCAGTTTTGCCAATGTTTGCCTCATGTACTCTGGAGCACCTTGATTTGATACATAAACATATATAATTGTTATTTCTTCATGAATTACCCCTGTTATTTATATATAGTGTCCTTCCTTGTCTGTTATGACATCTGTGCATTTAAAGTCTATTTTTATCTGATGTTAATACAGCTACTCTTACTTTGTTTTGATAATAGCTTGCATGGAATATCTTTTTCCATCCTTTCACTTTCAGTCTCTGTATCTTGGGGCCTAAAGTGACTCTCTTGTAAACAGCATATAGATGGATCATATTTTTTTATCCATTCTGCAAGTCTTTGTCTTTTTATTGGGGAGTTAAATCCATTAACATTCTATGTTATTACTGTAAAAGCTGTCCTTCAAGCATTTTATCCCTTGACTTTTATTTGTTAAATCTAGTATTTTTCTCTCTTTTTCTCTTTTTAGTTACCCTTACTGATAATTATCATTTCTATATTCTCCTCCAAGTCTTTCTCCTGCCTTTTTTTTTTTTTTTTTTTTTTTTTTTTTTTTTTTTTTTTTTTTTTTTTTTTTTTTTTTTTTTTTTTTTTTTTTTTTTTTTTTTTTTTTTTTTTTTTTTTTTTTTTTTTTTTTTTTTTTTTTTTTTTTTTTTTTTTTTTTTTTTTTTTTTTTTTTTTTTTTTTTTTTTTTTCAGCCAACAGAACTCCCTTTAGTATTTCTTACAGGGGAGGTGTCCTGTTGGCAGATTTTTTCAGTGTTTGTTTATCTCTGAAAACTTTAAATTCTCCCTCACTTTTTTTTAACTTTTTTGTTGTTGTTGTTAATCCATAATGTTTTATTTTTCAGCATAACACACTGTAAAGTAAATCATAACATCTGTTTCTGTTGGAGATGGATTTATAACAGAAAGACAAATTATCCAGATATCCACCATGTATTTGAGTTCTAAATAGATAGCAACTTTTTAAAAAATTTTTTATTAATTAAAAAAAATTACACGAAAGAACCACAAACATTCCCAACACATACACTCAGCAATTCACAATATCATCACATAGTTGCATATTCATCATCATGATCATTTCCCAGAACATTTGCATCAATTCAGAAAAAGAAATAAAAAGATAACAGAAAAATAAAAACAGAAAAAAAAAATTTTACATATCATACCCCTTACCCCTCCCTTTCATTGATCCCTAGCATTTCAAACTAAATTTATTTTAACATTTGTTCCCCCATTATTTATTTTTATTCTATATGTTCTACTCATCTGTCGACAAAGTAGATAAAAGGAGCATCAGACACAAGGTTTTCACAATCACACAGTCACATTGTGAAAGCTATATCCTTATACAATCATCATCAAGAAACATGGCTACTGGAACACAGCTCTACGTTTTCAGGCAGTTCCCTCCAGCCTCTCCATTACATCTTGGTTAACAAGGTGATATCTACTTAATGCATAAGAATAACCTCCAGGGTAACCTCTCGACTCTGGAATCTCTCAGCCATTGACACTTTGTCTCATTTCACTCTTCCCCCTTTTGGTCGAGAAGGTTTTCTCAATCCCTTGATGCTGAATCGCAGCTCATTCTGGGATTTCTGTCCCACGTTGCCAGGAAGATCCACACCCCTGGGAGTCATGTCCCACATAGACAGGGGGAGGGTGGTGAGTTTGCTTGCTGTGTTGGCTGGAGAGGCCACACCTGAGGCCTCTGAGCAACAAAAGAGGTTCTCTTGGGGGTGACTCTTAGGCCTAATTTTAAGTGGGCTTGATCTATCCCCTGTGGGGTTAAGTTTCATATGAACAAACCCCAAGACTGGGGGCTCGGCCTATAGCTTTGGTTGCCCACACTGCTTGTGAGAATATCAAGAATTCAACTTGCGGAAGTTGAGTTTTGCCTCATTCTCACCATTCCCCAAAGGGGACTTTGCAAATACTTTTCCACTCAATGATCAAATCACTCTGGAATTCATCAGGGCATCACCTGGACAAACCAACAAAATCTCATGTTCTATACAAAGTTCCATGTACTTATGTTGTTCAACCAACTATCTACATAAGTTATATTAGGAGATGCACTAGTCAAAGTATAAATTTGTACCAAATAAACATTTTTTTGCTTTAGTCTCACACATAAGTTGAAATTTTAAAATATTAATTACCATCTATTTTTAGCACACTGCAGTAATGACATTCTTTTGTTCTTCCTCATGTTAAAACATTTTTTAGATTTGTACATTTAGTCACTGTCATTATACACTCTAGGCATTCCTAGATTATACCATCTCAATCTTTATTGTCTATCTTTCTTTGTGATTTCATTTATGCCCCAGCCCTCCTCCCTCTATCATTCTCATATGCAGCTTCATTCAGTGTTTAATGTAATTATATTACAGTTAGGTAATATTGTGCTGTCCATTTCTGAGTTTTTATATTCAGTCCTGTTGCACAATCTGTATCCCTTCAGCTCCAATTACCCAATATCTTACGCTATTTCTATCTCCTGGTGGTCTCTGTTACCAATGAAATATTCCAAGTTTATTCACTAATGTCAGTGTCAGTGAGACCATACAGTATTTGTCCTTTTGTTTTTGGCTAATCACACCCCACATAATGTCCTTAAGGTCCATTCATGTTGTTACATACTTCATAACTTTATTCTGTCTTACAGCAGCATAATATTCCGTCTTATGTAAATGCCACAGTTTGTTTAGCCAACTGTCCGTTGATGGACATTTTGGCTGCTTCCATCTCTTGGTAATTGTAAATAATGCTGCTATAAACATTGGTGTGTAAATGTCCGTTTGTGTCCTTGTCCTCATGTCCTTTAAGTAGAGACAGCATATAGATGGGTCCTGTTTTTTAATCCATTCTGCTAGACTATGTCTTTTGATTGGGGAGTTTAATCCATTAACATTCAGTGTTATTACTGCATGGGTAGTACTTTCTTCTACTATTTTGCCTTCTGGATTTTATATGTCATATCTAATTTTCCTTCTTTTTACCTTTCTTCATAGTCTTCCTTTCTACGCTCTTCTCCACACCTCTCTCTTCTAACTTCGTATCTGTCTCTACTGCTCCCTTTAGTATTTCTTGCAGAGCTGGTCTCTTGGTCACAAATTCTCTCTGATTTTTTTGTCTGAAAATGTTTTAATTTCTCCCTCATTTTTGAAGGACAATTTTGCTGGATATAGAATTCTTGGTTGGCAGTTTTTCTCTTTTAATAATTTATCATCCCACTGTCTTCTTGCCTCCATGGTTTCTGTTGAGAAATCTACGCATAGTCTTATTGGGCTTCCCTTGTATGTAATTGATTGCTTTTCTCTTGCTGCTTTCAAGATTCTCTCTTTCTCTTTGACCTCTGACATTCTGATTAGTAAATGTCTTGGAGTATGTCTGTTTGGATCTATTCTCTTTGGGGTACGCTGCACTTCTTGGATCTGTAATTTTAAGTCTTTCGCAAGAGTTGGGAAATTTTCAGTGATTATTTCCTCCATTAGTTTTTCTCCTCCTTTTCCCTTCTCTTCTTCTTCTGGGATACCCACAACACGTATATTTGTGCGCTTCATATTGTCTTTCAATTCCCTGAGTCCCTGCTCATATTTTTCCATTTTTTTCCCTATATTTTCTTTTCCTTGTCAGATTTCAGATGTTCCGTCCTCCAATTCACTAATCCTATGTTCTGTCTCTCGAAATCTACCATTGTAGGTTTCCATTGTTTTTTTTTTTTTTCATCTCTTCTACCTTTCCTTTCATTCCCATAAGTTCTTTGATTTGTTTTTTTTCGGACTTTCAATTTCTTCTTTTTGTTCATTCCTTGCCTTCTTCATATCCTCCCTCAATTCATTGATTTGGTTTTTGATGAGATTTTCCATGTCTGTTCGTATATTCTGAATTAATTGTTTCAGCTCCTGTATGTCATTTGAGTTGTTGGTTTGTTCCTTTGACTGGTCCATATCTTCAATTTTCCTAGTGTGATTTGTTATTTTTTGCTGGTGTCTAGGCATTTAATTACCTTAATTCGTTTATTCTGGAGATTGCTTTCACATCTTTTACCTAGGGTTTTCTTGCTGGATGAATTTGTTGTCTATCTGTTCTTTGACATTCATTTCAGCTTTATCTGGACCTCTAGCTTAAGTTACGTTTAACAGAGGAGAATTTTTCAGTTCTTGTTTTCTTGTTTCTTGCCCTGCTTGTATGGTGCCTTCTCCTCCCCCTCCCCCACCCTTAGGAGGGTCTACTTAGCTATTATAAACCCCAGCCAGATTCTCCCAAACCAGACTGGCCTCTTGTCAGGAGGAAAGAGTCACCTGCATCGGTTTTCCCTGAGGGTGAGACCCAGCAGGTTGAAAGACTTTCCTGTGAAGTCTCTGGGCTCTGTTTTTCTGATCCTGCCCAGTATGTGGTGCTTGTCTGTCTGCAGGTCCCACCAGCGTAAGATGATGCTTTACCTTTAACTTTGGTGGACTCTCCCTGCTGGGGGCGTGGTGGAGACAGAGGAGAGGTTGTAGGCTGGTTTTAATGGCTTCAAGCTACCGAGCCCTGGTGTCTGAATTCCTTGAGGGAGGAATTCCATCTGAGTTGGGCTTTACCCCTCTCCTGGAGAAGGCACAGGCTCCAGACAAGCCCCCAAAAGAGCTCACTTCTGCCTATGCCTGGGGCAGTTGCAGCCTGAGAAGTCCTGCTGCTATATCCAAAGGCAGTCAAGCCTTTGTAGAAACACAGCCACAAAAACCTCTGTTTCCTTCTTTTTTTTTCCCCCTTTTTTCCGTCAGCCTTGCCCTCTTGGCGCTGGGGCAAAAATGAGCAACCTCCACTTTGACCAGATTCACCTAAGCTGGGGGCGTATTTTTAGTAGTCAGAATTTGTTAATTAATTCCACAGTTGGTGTTTGATTGTGCCCAGTCCCTGCTGCTGGTAAAGTTCCTTTCCTTTCCCTCTGGGAAGCAGCCTATGGGGGAGGGGCGCCGGCCGCGGCGGCTTGGGAAACTCACGGTTCTGTGGGTTCGCATCTGGACCAGACTGGGGTACGCTGTGTGTCTGGTCACTGACGTGGCCCCAGGAGCTGTTCTGTACTGTTTCTGGTTATTTAGTAGTTGTTCTGGAGGATGAACTAAAACGCGCACATTGCTAAGCCGCCATCTTGACCAGGAAGCCTTTTTTTAACTTTGATATTGTATAATATAACATATATACAAAGCAAAGAAGGGAAAAAGCAATAGTTTTCAAAGCACTTTTCAATTGCACTCTTCAACAGTAGTTACAGGACAGATCCCAGAGTTTGTCATGGACTACCATACCATCATCTCAGGATTTTCCTCCTAGCTGCTCCACAATATAGGAGGCTAAAAGGAATAAATATTTTTTTATCATCACAATCGACTTTTTTTTCTTTTTTGTGAGAAATAACATAGAGACAAAAAAGTAATAAATTTTGAAGCACAGCACAGCAATTAGTTATAGAACAGATTTCAGAGTTTGGTATGGGTTAGAATTCCACCATTTTAGGTTTTTACTTCTAGCTGCTCTAAGTTACTGGGGACTAAAAGAAATATCAGTTTATTGATTCAGCAATCATATTCGTTTCTTAAATCCTACCTTCTCTATATAACTTCACCATCACCTTTAATCTTTCTCTCCCACTCCTTAGGGGTATTTGAGCTATAGCTATTCTTACTTTTTCGTGTTGGAAAAGGCTGTCAGTAATACAACTATCTGATGTTCTGGAGAGGCTGGTCCCTCTAGGTTGTAGGACTTATCTGGTCCAGGGACCCATCTGGAGGTTGTAGGTTTTTGGAAAGTTACCCTAGTGCATGAAACCTTTGTAGAATCTTATATATTGCCCTAGGTGTTCTGTAGGATTGTTTGGAATGGTTTTTGGTTGGTTTTTCTCAGGTTATGGTAGGTAGCAATGTCTAACTGCAGCTTGCATAAGAGTGATTTCCAGAGTAGTCTCTCAACTCTGCTTGAACTCTCTCTCCACTGATACTTTATTAGTTACACTTCCTTTCCCCCTTTTGGTTAGGATGGAATTGTTAATCCCATGATGCCAGGGCTGGACTTATCCCTGGGAGTCATTTCCCATGCTGTCAGGGAGACTTTCACCCCTGGATGTCATGTCCCATGTAGGTGAGGGCAATGATTTCACTTGCAGAGTTGAGCTTAGAGAGAGTGAGGCCATATCTGAGCAACGAAAGAGGTCATCCAGAAGTAACTTTTAGGCATACCTATAGGTAGGCTAAGCCTTTCTACTGCCTACATAAGCTTCACAAGAGTAAGCCTCAAGATCAAGGGCTTGGCCCATTGATTTTGGTGTCCCTAATGTTCAACACAGTATCAGGTTTGTGGTAAAGTTTAATTTTCCCATCCCTCAAGGGGCTTTGCCAGTACTTTTTTTGTTATCTGCTTACTGTATTATAGAATGTATCCAGGTGTTAAATTAAACTCTGCAAGATTAAAGGCTCTCATTCTTATTCTGTATTCCCTGTGTTTCAGTTGTTCAAATGAGCTATTCAGACAGGTTGAGTTAGATTATGTGCTACAGAATATTTAGGTTCCATACAAAATAAACCTATCTTCTGTTAGTATCAGAGGGTAGGTGTGGTTCTAAAGTACGGACGATGTCTTCCTTACCCCTGTGTTCTGAATTACCCAACCTGATCATCTTCGTTCTTATCTCTGAATACCAGGTTATAGAAATATAAAACAACCTCTCAAAATCCAGAAATAATAATTACCACTCTGGACTATATGTGTCTGCTGTAAGAGCTTGCAGTCTAGGCCCCTGTTTTCTAAAGATGGTCTTCCTTACTTTTTTTTTTTTTGGACCATTGTCTGGGAATGGAACCTGGGTCTTCCGCATTGAAGATGAGTATTCTACCACTGAACTACCCTTGGACCCCTGGTCTCCCTCACTTTTTTGAAGGACAGCTTTGCTGAATAAAGAATTCTTGGATTGCAATTTTTCTCTTTCAGAATTTTAAATATATCAGACCACAGTGCCTTCTTGCCTCCATGGTTCCCAATGAGTAATCAGTGCTCTTAGTCTTACGTGTCTTCCCTTATATGTGGTGAATCACTTTTCTCTTACTCTCAGAACTCTCCTTCTCTCAGCATTTGACAGTCTGATTAGTATGTATCCTAGAGTAGGACTAGTTAGATTTATTCCATGTGGAGTTCATTGGGCTTCTTTGATTTGTGTATTTGTTTTTTATAAGGGTTATGAAGTTTTCCCCAGTTATGTTCTCAGGTAACCTTCCTAGCCCTTTTCTCTTCTGTTCTCCTTCTGGGACACCAGTGATTGTTATATTTGTTCACTTCATGTTGTCGGTCATTTCCCTGAGATATAATTAAAATATTTCCATCTTTTCATGTTTTATTCTTTTGTATATCTGAATTCAGTTGCTCTGTCCTAGTTTGCTTATTCTTCTGCCTCCTCAAATCTGCTTATTTTGTTCTGCAGTATCTTTCATTTCCATAAGATCTGGTATTTTTCTGTGGATTCTTTCAAATTCTTCTTTATGTTCTTCTGGCATTTTCTTTTTTTTTTTTTCTTTAATATTTTTATTGACAAATCTTCACACACATAGAGTCCATACATGGTATACAATCAGTGGCTAACAGTATTATCACATAGTTGTGCATTCATCACCTTGATCATTTTTAGAACATTTACATCACTCCAGCAAAAGAAATAAAAAAACTCATACACCCCGTACTCCTTGCCCCACCCTCTCGTTGACCACTAATATTTCAATCTGTCCAATTTATTTTCCTCCTTATTCCCCCTATTATGTGTTTATTTATTATCCATATTTTTTTTTACTGCCACTGCAGTAGTGTTTTCTTGATACCCTTTATCTCTAGCCAACTCATTAAAGTTATTTAGGAGATTTGTTTGAACATCTTTGATTAGTTGTTTCAAATACTGTGTCTCTTGGCTTTTTAATTTGATCATTTGGCTTGGCCTTGTCTTCTTGCTTCTTCACATGGTTTGTATTTTTTTTTTTTTTTTTTTTTTTTTTTTTTTTTTTTTTTTTTTTTTTTTTTTTTTTTTTTTTTTTTTTTTTTTTTTTTTTTTTTTT
>PVIY010025264.1:0-36945 GCA_004026745.1 Myrmecophaga tridactyla
TTTTGGTATTAATCACATAAGATATGAAAGGACCTTGTAAACATAAGTTGAAGCAAGTAATCACACCAATATTTTTCTTAGTTTTAAGAATGACTGTGGGTATTGGTCAGTTAGTAAATTAGATGGCACTAGAATAGAATGTTCTCCCTTCTCCACACTGCATTCAGATTTCTAAAACTCAAGGTTCTCAAATGAATCAGTATATAAAGTGCAACTCAATTTTACAAGAATTTTTTTTCTCTTGAAAAAATTACTCAAAGTACCTTTAATCACCCATAGTTTGAAAGTAATTTAAAAATCATATAAAAGGGAAAGCATTATTTGTTACTTTAAACAGCTAAGGTTTCCTCCAGTTGCTTATAATTTTCTTGGTTGATGGTGGACCACACTTTGTGGTCTAGTTATACTCTGTTTTTGAATTCTGTAATGTGAAGCTTGAATGAAGTTTGAACTAAACTTGAACTAATGCAGTGCTCTTGTTGCTTTTGCACATTGGTGATGATACAGTTAAATCTAAATTGTTAGGGGCACAAGCCCAGGCTTTTTTTTTAAAAGGCATTTTAATGAGCAAGGAAAAGTAAAATAAACTAAATTACAAGTAAATTCCAGACTGCTTTTGATTGGCTTTATGAACATAGTTTCTTATTTTTATTAAGATACTTACAAGCAAGATGAGCAATTCATATCTTTTCTTTGATGGTTTATGTCAGTTGTATCCTGTAGACTGGACAATTCTTTGTTGTGGAAGCTGTCCTGTTGTTGCAAGATAGTTACGTGTATCCCTGGCCTTACCCCCAAGATGTGAATAGCAGCCCTCTCCTAATTGTGACAGCTGAAAATGTCTTCAGCCATTGTCAAATGTCCCCTGATTAGTTAAATCATCCTTAGCTTAGAACCACTGCCATAGAAGATACTAACTTCCGTTATTGTTAAACCTTTGGTGCTCAGTCTTCTGCATTGGTACAGGTAATTTTGTAATGAACGCGCCCCCCCCCCCTTATTCTTTTGGAAGGAGGAGCAGTGTACCTTATGTGCTAGTGAAAACAATATGGTATTGGTGTCTCTGATTTGCTTAATATTCTTATATTGGGAGCATACATTGAAGTGATCGAAAGTATGAGCTCTGGAGTCAGACCACCTGGCTCCACTGATTATTCACTAACCCTGGATAATCTTCAGAGAAGTACTTAACATTCTCTTAATCTCAGTTTTCTCATCTGTAAAATGGGGACAAATAATGGTGCTTACCTCATACATCTTAAGTTTCCTTGTATCCAGTAAGCTCTCTGCAAGTGTTAACTTATTCTTTATCCTCCTTTCCCCATCCTCCCCTTCTTTTACATGCTCAGTCCTGTCTCCTAAGGTAAGGTCCATACTTCTGTGACTTAGCGCCCTGTCTGATGTAGCCCCTGGCTCCCAAATGATCTTGCCCCTTGCTCTCTGGGCATGCAGGACTGGTTATATGCCGCTGGTTGGTGTACTCTTTTGCCTTTCCCTAAGCACACCCTCATCTGAACCATCCTTTAAGACTGGATTCGGTTGTGACATCTGCTAGAAATCCTTTAACCCAATTTGCCCAGGTCTCTCCTGCACACTCACACACATCCCTGTTACAGTGCTTAACCACATTGCATGAATTATTTCTGAATGTGTCTGTCTCCTTCAGTAGCCTGTGAGCTCCTTCCTGTGAACTCCAGCACCTACAATTGTGTACCTCCTGTAATAAATGCTTATTAAATAGAATCTGAATAGGGGAGTGAATGTGGTGTAACAGTTGGAATAGGCCATATTGAAAATATTCTGGATAATGAGGAACCTTTGCCATTTTATTTTCATTAGAGAAAACCATGAAATAAAGTCAACCTTACTGTGAAAACCAGCTACCAAGATTCTCTAATTTTTGTATTGAAGATAGGTAGAAAATGAGATGGTGCAGTAGACTGAGTGCCTGCAGCATGTTGGAGAGCTGATTAGCAACTATTTCAGGAAACATGAATCACACCTTTTTTTTTTTTTGGTACTCTAGGGGTAACTATTGTCCTTCTCTCCCTCTCTCTCTTTCTTTTTAAATATAATTTTCCCCTTCCAACTTGAGTTTTTTAGAAGAAGGGAACATTTCAAGAATGGATAATGGATCCTCACACTTCAGTTAACTTTTCTTCCTGGTGTCCTATTCTTCAAATTGTCAAAGAACAGCGTTAGTTGATTTCACAGTCTGGGTTTATACAATCAGTAATCATCAGTGTGATTTATAATCTTGCTGTCCCACCAGTTTCACTCTTGAAGCTGCAGAAACCTCATCTGATAGTGCTCTGTCTTAATGAAAGGGACAGTACCAACAAGATAAGTTAAATGTTTAGTATTTATGAACAGGTTATAAGTTTTTATCCCAATACAAAGTATACTTTTGTCTTCAGGCCTATTAATGCAAGTCAGAGATCAGATTTTCTGTGCCTCTCTCAGAGACTGATTGCTTTGGCACATGCCAGGCTCATCCATGATACCCGGGATCATCCTCCTTTGGGTTGGGTGTTAGTTTGTTAAATGCTGCTAGAATGCAGTATACCAGAAATGGAACCGGTTTTAGAAAGGGAATTTATGTTACAGGTTTTCAGTTCTAAGGCCATAAGAATGTCCAAACTAAGGCATCCAGAGAAAGATACATTGACTCAAGAAAGGCCGATGTCTTTCAGATGGGAAGGCACATGGCTAGTGTCTGCTGGTCCTTGTTCCTGGTTCCATTGCCTACAGCTTCTGATGCCAGTGGTTTCCTTGTTAAGCATCTGTGGGCCTTTACTTTAGCTCCTCTGGGACACAATTCTGTATTCTGGCTTGCTTAGCATCTCTTGGGAAGACATATGGTGACATCTGCTGGGCTCTGCATCTCCAAACGTCTGCATCTCTGTTGGCTCTGAAGCAACCATGTTTTCTCTAAAATGTCTTCCTTTTTAAAGGCCTCCAGTAAACTAATCAAGACCCACCTTGAATGGGTGGAGTCACATCTCCATCAAATCAAAAGGTCATACCCACAACTGGTTGTGTCACATCTCCAAGGAAACAACCCAATTAAGTTTCCACCCTAAACAATAGGTCTGCCAGCACAAAATTGGATAGGAAAGAGAACATGGCTTTTCTGGGGTACATAACAATTTCAAACCAGCGCAGGTTGTAATAAGTGACTGCCTTTTGCTTCTGGGTCATGGGTTTTGTTTCTAACTTTTGTATATTAACAATAACCAGGCATTTGTTATTACATGCTATAGGCATAGAATTGGTGTGTTAAGGTCACGAACCAGTCAGTTTAGTTTGCGACTCAGAAAGCCTGTACCTACAATTTGCAGAGCCTGTACCATTCTCAGAAATGTGGATTGTATCCCTGTGCCCTCTGAGCCATGTATCTATTTCCTTTTTATTTTTATTTTTGTAAAGTGAAACAGTCACTCTTCCTTAGTGTTACCTATTGTTAATCCTTTTCTCTGTAACTAAACACTCCTGCTAAGAGCTTCCCGGTAGGCTGAAATGGCTCTTCCAGAGACTCTCCTAATAATAACTGAAGACTTGGAAGGGCCAGGCAGTGGCTTCCCCACATGTCAGAATTTTGTTTTCAAGTGGACATGTCAAAAGGAAGTTGGAACAAGAGCGATTGTGGCAGGCAAGGAAAATAGAGAGGAGCTGAGTACTAGTCCACATAGACAATGACCCAAAGATCAGAGGGCAGGGGAGGAATCAGCAGACCGAAACTGAAGAGGGAATCAAATGCAGCAGCATATTGTTTAGAAATGACAGGTTCTGAACACATGAGAAAGCAGTTAGTGATGCAGAGAGTTCCCAACTTTGTGGAGATTGTGTTTCAAAAGTTGGTTAGAAAGTGCTTTATTTAGAATAGAGTTTTCCATGCAAACAATGGCATGAGGAAGGGTCTAGTTCCTAGGCTAGTCCACATAAGACCCTGTAAGTTTTTTAACGATTCCAGTTCACTGTTTGCTCTTCATGCAGAGTGGGGTTGCAGAAGCAAACGTAGAGCCTCAGCTGCCTTAGTTGTCTCTTGTCAAAATTGATTTTTATCAACCTTTCTCACTGTTGCCGACTTAGTCTAGGCCTTCAAACTTCGCATGTGAGCCAGACTCTTCTCTGAGGTGCTCTGTGGCCACCTTTAGTCTTTACCCTTTCGCTGACCTGACCCCACCTCATCATTCCTGGCTTTGTGATAGAATTAGTGACTCTTTGACCCAGCCTCAGTTTTCTCATCTGTAAGTGAGGAGTACAATACCTGCCTCATAGGATGACTGTGAGAATTTGTAGAAAGAATTTTAGGCATGGAGGGTGCTGAAAAAATGTTAGCTGTTAGTATGTATGATACATTTATTTCTGAATTCCAGTTTGAATGATCTGATCTCCCAGCTCTGCCCAAGGCGGCTGATGCTCTGAGGAGCGTGAGTGGCTTTAGAAGTGGGCAGCAGTGGTGACCGCATCTGCCAGTTTGTGCGTCTGCTCACACTGCTTCAGCTACCACTGGAATGCTGAAACTGCACTGGTCCAGACTGTTTCCCTCTTATCTGACCTGTATTTCTGGCAGCCTCCTGGATATCACACTAGGTGCCTGATCTTATCATCACTAACCTTCTGGCATCCCTCCTGTGTCCATTTCCTCTACTCCCTGGACTGACTTCTCTTCCTGAGCTCCCAAGTTTGGGTAATGCTGTCTCTGTCAGTGAAGATGCTTTAATTCCCTGTTACAGAGATCCCACAGCAAACTGCGTCAACATGAAAAGTTTATCAGCTCATCCGTCAGGGAATCCAAGAGAAGGGAGAAGAGGTTCAGGGTAGGTCTATAGACATCAAGGCCCCAGTATCCCTCCACTTCCTTGCTTTGCCATCTTGGGAGTCAGTGTCATCCTTAGGCCATAGAAGATGGTTCGGTGGTTCTGGAGATGACTCTGGAGATGATACTTATATGTGGCAACACGTGAGAGAAGATTAGAGACTGTTTTCTTTTTTAGGAGGGAAGGAACTTTTTCCGGAAGCCTCCACAAGACTTTCCCTTGTGTCTGTTAGCCAGAATGAGTCTTGTGGCCATTCATTTTTATTTTTATTTAAATTTTTTTTTGGCTTTTAAAAAGGGGAATTTAATAAGTTACAAGTTTACAGTTCTAAGGCCATGAAAATGTCCTGATTAAATCAAGCCTATAGAAATGTCCAATCTAGGGCATCCAGGGAAAGATCCCTTAATTCAAGAAGGCCAGTGAACTTCAGGGTTTCTCTCTCAAGTGAAAAGGCCATGGTGAACACAGCATCTGCAAACATCCTCTCCAGGCCTCTTGCTTCACAGAGTTCCTCCAGGGCCGTTCTTCTTCATTGCCAAAGGTCGCTAGCTGATCGACTCTGTCTCAGAATCTTGTGATTTTCTCTCTTGTCATTCTGTCCTGGTTCTGTGGCTCTCTCCTCATTCTCAAAATGTACTTTCTCCAAAATGTCTCCTCTTTTATAGGATTCTAGTAGACTAATCAAGACCCACATAGAATGGGTGAAGACACGTCTCTGTCTAATCAAGTTTAATACCCACAATTGATTGAGTTGCATCTCTGTGGAGATAACCTAATCAAGTTTCTGACCTATAGTACTGTTTGAATAGGGATTAGAAGAAACCATTGCTCCCACAAGGTTGATTAGGGTTAAAACATGGCTTTTCTAGGGTACATAAATCCTTTCAAACCAGCATAGTGACAATGAGCCATTTATTTTAAGTCAAGATGGAGGAATGAACCCCTTTGGGAAAGTTTATGTAAGATTCAGGATGAAAAATCTTCCGCTCCCAGGATCTGTGTAACAAACTGGGATTGTTACAGGGGATTGCCTTAGAAATGAGTATATTTCCTGGTATACTGTGTTCCATACCTTGACCCTCAGTCTAAACTGAAATTGAAGTGACTTCTTGGAACCCCACCTGGGATGGCACTTGTGGCCATTCTTGAGCCAAAGGGAAATGGTATCACGTTTTGTGCAAACAGATCCTGAGAAGGGCTTAGTTGGGAAGGAAAGGTGGGGTATCCCAGGTGCTGTTGGCCACCTACAGGGTCCCTCCAGTCCTTGAGGCAGACTTCAGGTGTTTTTATATTCTCCTTGACTTTCACATTCTTCCATGTCTTGAAACTCCCATCTCCTAAATATCTTCCAAATTGTTTTCTCCTCCTCTCTCTTCATTGCTGTTGCCCTAATTTAGCTTCTTCTCAGGTCTCAACTGGATAGGTGCTCAGTAACCACTGCTTTTCCTCTAGCGATAATCTCTTGTGACTGCCTCTAGAGTCATCTTTCTAACCCACTGTCTAGAAGCTTCAATGGCCCATTAGGTTCAGACTCCTTAGTGGGTTCTCAGGGCTCTTCTTAATCAGAACCCAGACTCCTTTCTGATTTTCTCCTCCCACCACTTCCTCATACCTGTAATGTGCTCTAGCCAGACTGAGTTGCTTCCTAGCTTTTGAATTCTCCACATTCCCTCTCACTCAGGTGTTTTTCTGACCCCCCCTGGGGGAGACTTGGAGAGGCCTGTTTCTGCCCTTAATCAAGCCTTTATTTCACGTACAGTAGTTTCTGTACTTTCCTGCCTACCTGGCCATGAGGGGAATAAATAGAGTGTAGAGGAAAGGGCGTGGGCCTTGGTCATAGATAAATCTGGCTTCAAGTTTCCCTTCCATTTTTTAGAGGTTTGAACTCGGCCAAGTCATTTATCCACTTTGAGCCTCTTTCCTCGTTTGTAAAATTAGGGTAAAGCTCTCCATCCTATCCTATTTCATAGCCAGGATGCTCTATAAGAAACTCTGGGCTCTGTTCCTAATGAGTGGTAGCTGTTGTATTATAGGAATGCCTTGAGGGAGGGGCTGGGTCTTTTTTATGCCATCTCTGGTCAAGCTCAGTTCTTCAGGAGTTGTAGGTTATCAGTGAATGAATGTTGACTGGATGAATTAATCTGATAAGAAAAAGTACCTCCATATCGACATAAGCTAATGAATTTGAGAAAGAAAATACAGCTCTCTCTCCTCTTCACTTTCTAGGCACTGTGTATAAGTAGTGTACCTGCTTTACTCCTCAATTTCAAGTTTATTTAATTTCTAAACACAGTTTTATTGAGATATAATTCACATGCCACACAATTCACTCTTTAAAAGTGTAATATTCAGTGGTTTTTAGTGTATTCATAGTCTTATGCATCCATCACCAGCATCACCTGAAAAAGAAACCTGTACTCATATTCAGGAACAATCCTTCTCCATTTCTCTCCAACCTCTCAAGCCCTACGCAATCGCTAATCTTTATATCTTTATAAATTTGTATATTTTGGATTTTCATGGAAGTGAACTATGTAATATATAGTCTTTTGTACCTGACTTCTTTCACTTGGGATAATTTCAAGCTCCATCCACAATGTAGAGTGTATCAGTACTTCATTCCTTTTTATTGTTGAATAATATTCCATTGTATGGATATGATATTTTACTTATTCATTCATCAGTTGATGTTCATTTGGGTTTTTTCCACCTTTTGCCTGTTATGAATAATGATGCTATGAAGATTTATGTAGAAGTTTTGTGTCAACATATGCTTTTATTTCTCTTGAATATACCTAGTATTGCAATTGGCGAGTCATGAGGAAACTATGTTTAACAGTTTGAGGAAATGCCAAGTTGTTTTCCAAACCGACTGAATCATTTTACATTTCCACCAGTAATTTATAAGGCCTCTGACATTCTCACCAACACTTGTTGTAATCTTTCTTTTTGATTATAACCATGCTTGTGGTTATGAAGTGGTATCTCATTGTGGTTTTGATTTGTATTTCCATGATGACTAATGATATTGAGCATCTTTTCTTGTGCTTATTGGTCTCGTTCATGCATCTTTTTTAGAGAAATGCCTGTTCAGATCCTTTGCCCATTAAATTTTATTTTTTACTATTGATTTGTAACAGTTTGTTAATATATTTTGGATACAAGTCCAAAATCAGATTTTAAATTTGTAAATATTTTCTCCCATTCTGTGAGTCATCTTTTCACTTTCTTGATGACGTCCGTTGAAGTACAAAATTTTAAAATGTTGATGAAGTCCAACTTATCTGTTTTTCTCTTTTGTGACTTGTGCATTTGGTATCATATCTAAGAAACCATTGTCTAACTCAAGGTCATGAAGATTTATTCCTATATTTTCTTCTAAGAGTTTTTGATTTATGATCAATTCTTCAGTCTTTTGCGTGTAGATATCCAGTTTTCCCAGCACCATTTTTTGGAAAGACTGTTTTCCCATTGAATTCTCTTGGTAACCTTAAGAAAAATCGATTGACCACAATTGTGATGGTTTATATCTAGACTCTCAATTATATTGCATTGATCTCCAGGTCTAACTTTATGCCTTTTGTTTCATTTTATGTGTTCTTTGGTAAGATAAGTATGTAAATTTAGCAGAGGAAACACTCCTAGTTAAAAGTTTGACATTTATTATTTTGAGAAAAATTTCCTGAAAGCTTCCTGAGGGCAGTGACATTATCTGTTTTACCCACTGTTGAATCTTCAAGAGCCTAGAAGAGGTGCTCATAAATATTTGTTAAACGGCTGATTGATGGATTGTTTTAGTCATGCTGCCACTATTGTTTTTATGACTTGAAACTGCTTGAATAGTTCTGAAAACCTTTCTGTACAAGTTTGAGTATCATTATTAATGTTCTCTAAAGGATTTACCTTTAATACTTGCAGGCTCTTTCTGTAAATCACTTGGTGGGGGTGTGTGAAAAAGTGTGTTCGTGTTTATTTTATGACTAACTTTTTGGTAATTTTTATAGGTAAAGATGTAGCACGTTAGAAAAATTATCATCACTCAGATACATGTATGGTTTTCATCTTTTACCTTGAAACATATTGCAAAATTGCTAGAGATTTATCCTGAGCACTATAACGTGACATATTTTCCTCCTAGGAATAATAATGTAGTTAGAAGAACACTTCGTAACACACACCCCTTCCTTCCCCTGTACCCCTGTGACTTCCTTTCAACCCTGAATTTCTGTGATTCCTGGCAAGATTGCAGGCTTAAGCCTAGGGAGCAGCTATAGTTTTATGGAATTTGATTAAAATCTCCTATGGCTGAGGGAAATTTTAGCAAATTTTATTGGTATTGAAATTGGCATAATGTAAGCTTTACAATCTTGTCTGGGTTGCACGTTTTAAAGTTGGTCGTATTCAAACACTTGGAAAACCCCAGTAGGTATGTAGGCTGCAGCAGCTCCCTTTGTGAGGAGAATCTCAAGTGTGTAGAATACAGACAATGCCATAGCATGACAAAAATCTTTCAGGAGAGCTTATTTCTGTTTGTCATTGCTTTTTCCTGCCAGCCACTCATTCCTTTGCTCGGTAGTTCAACTACCAAACCTCCTTGTTGTTACATGTCTCCAGTTAATCATTCCCAGTATGCTCCCTGAAAATATAGCAGCAAACCAGGGAGAGAGTGTGGGAAAGATGACAGACTGGATTTCGCTTATAATAGAAAGTTAGACCTGGAATGGACATTAGCAATCATCTAATCCAGTCCCCACTTTATATAGTGAGACCTTTCGAGGAGCAGTGATTTGCCATTGCCCAGACAAGATAACCTTGTCTCTTGGTTTCCCATCTGGTCCTGTTCTCAAACTCATCCCCTCTTCTCTCCAGCCACCCTGTTTCTTTGCAGTGCAAAAGGGAGGAAAGGCTGAGATGTGATTATAAAGAAAGGCATTCGAATTAATTTAAAATTGTTTAAGTTTAATGCCAATCCCATTTCCTCCAGTGTCCCCCAACTTTCTATTTTGAAATCATTTTGTGTTAAAAAAAAACTTAATTTTGAGATAATTTCAAATGTGTAACATAGTTGCAAAAAGGGTACAAAACATACAGAGAACTCCAGAATACCCCTGGTCCAGATACTCTGAGCTACTAAATTTTAATGTTTTGTCATACTTCTTTCTCTTTTTCTCTCCTTCCCTCTCTCTCTCCTTTCTTTTTTCTTCCCTTTCTTTCTCTCTGTCTATAATCTATTTAATCTTCTAAACATTTGAGAGTAAGTTGTATATATCATGCTTCTTGATTACTTAATACTGCCATGTATATTTCCTAAGAACAAGAATATTCACTTATTAACCACTTTACGTACAGTTACCAAGTTCAAGAAACTTAGCATTGATATAAAGATTACAGTCTATATTCCAATTTTTTCACATGTCCCCATAAAATGGCCTCTTGGGTCTTCTCCATTATTGCATTTAGTCCAGGATCATGCATTACATTTATTGCATTGTCTAGTTGCTCTTTTTCTTTTTTTTTTAATTATGGGAGCATATATATAACATACACTTCCCCACCTCAACCATTCCCAAACCTGCCATTTTGTGGGATTAATCACATTCACAGTTTTGTGCTATCCTCACTACCATCCATTACCAGAACATTCCATGACCCATATGAAAACTCTACACCCATTATGCATGAAATCTCATTCCCCCTCTGAACTGCCCTCAGTAACCTGTACTCTGCCTTCCAGTCTTTATGAAAATACATATTCTAGCTATTTCTGTATAAGTGGATCTTACAGCATCTGTCCCTTTGGGTTTGACTTAGTTCACTCAACATGATGTCTTCAAGATTCATTTATATAGTAGTATGTACCAGAACAGCATTCTTTTTTAAGGTTTAGTAACATTCCATTGTATGGCTGTACTACTGTATTAGTTAGGGTTCTCTAGAGAAACAGAATCAGCAGGGAACACTTGCAAATATAAAATTTATAGAAGTGTCTCACGTGACCGCAGGAACACAGAGTCCAAAATCCACAGGGCAGGCTGCGAAGCCGACAACTCTGATGGAGGGTCTGGATGAACTCCACAGGAGAGGCTCACCAGCCGAAGCAGGAATGAAACCTGTCTCCTCTGAGTTCTCCTTAAAAGGCTTCCCATGATTAGATTTAGCATCACTAATTGCAGAAGACACTCCCCTTTGGCTGATTACAAATGAAATCAGCTGTGGATGCAGCTGACGTGATCATGACCTAATCCTATGAAATGTCCTCATTGCAACAGGCAGGCTAGCGCCTGCCCAATCAGATAAACAGGTACCACAACTTGGCCAAGTTGACACGTGTCCCTAACCATGACAACTACCTTTTGTTTGTCACTGATGGATTTTTCGGTCCCTTTTGTGTTTTGACTCTTGTAACTAATGCTTCCATGAACATTGATGTACAAATAATCTGTTCACTTCTCTGCTTTCAGTGCTTCTGGATGTATAATTAGAAGTGGGATTGCCAGGTCATAATTCTATGTTTAACTTTTTGAGGAACCACCAAATTGCTTTCCACAGTGGTTGCATCACTTTACAATCTCACCAAGAGTTTACTCAGGTTCTTCTCTGCATCCTCTCCAGCACTTGTTATTTTCTCACTCTCTCCTTTTTTTTTTTTGAAACAGAGAACATGCTTATTATCTGTGTAAACAAGGTGTGACCCCTGGAATATAGTCCTTATTAGGTTTATTGAATGTTTTAGAGGAGTACAAAAGAAAAGTTATATTCAGCTTGAGAAGAAGCTGAATAGGGCAAAACTTTGAGAGAAGAATAAAGTGCTGCTTTCCTTTTGAACCTGTGTTAGAACCTAGTTGATGCACCAAGTCTTCCAATTTTTGAGTTCTGTTGAGGTCTCCAAACAATACAGGTAAGCAGCCCTCATTCATTTACACTTTTATAAGTCTGAGTATATTTCTAAATTTTTTATATCAAACCAATATCTTACATTTTATTGTGTCAACTTTATATCTCGCCGAACTTATTTCATTATTTTGACTGTTTGTGTCCTTTTCCCATATTTCTTTTGAATTTATTTTATTACATTTAATTGCCTCCTCCAGGATTCTAGGTCTTTGCTGTTCAGTATTGTAAGTTGCATACTTGTAACTTGAAATACACGTTGCATACTTGCCAGCCATCTGCGGCTATTAAATTTAAATTAATTAAATTTAATTAAAACAAAAAAATTGTGTTCTTCAGTACCACTGTCCAAATTTCAAATGTCCATTAGCCGCATGTGCCTACCGGCTTTATGTAATGGGCTGGACAAATACAGAACATTATCTTCATTGCAGAAAGTACCATTAGACACATTGATCTGGATTTTAGATATTTCTTCTATTGTCTTTTTTTATAAATGATTTATTTTTTGCTCCACTCAATTCCCTTCTGTCTTTCCTCAAATGATGTTTTGCTGTATTTCTTTTAACTTCTTAAGGTAGGGGGTTAATATCATAAAATTATTTATTTTATTTAATATAAGTATTTTTAACAGTATAAGGCCAATAATTTTCCTGGGAATATTGGTTTAGCTTTGTAATTTTGGCAATTTTATGTAATGTATGAAACTATTATTTTTTTTCAGGGTGTAAATTTAAAAAATTTGTGCCAAGTTTATTGAGGAGGGCTTTCTTCTGTTAATTTTCAGTTTCTAGATTATATTTTCTGTTTGTCACTGTTTTATGGTTTTATTTCCTTATGAATAGGGAATATTGGTTTCCTTTTCAAATTTTTTAGGTTTTCCTTCATCTTATTTTATGAACCATTTTTTTCTCAGGTCCATGAGCTCTTAGCTCTTCTATTTTGAATGTGATATTCTCATACATACATTTGTTGAATAATTGTGGAATTCATTCTACTTTTTTTTTTTTTGAGAAAACAATAAGGATTTATAGTGTTAAAACAAGTAAGAGACCCAAGCATAACAGATGATAAATAAGGTAAGTAGGTCTTAACATAGAAATAAAAGAGATCACAAAAGGATACTAGTAGCTACTATAGACCAAAAAACTAGGGAATTTAGATGAAATGGAAAACTTCCCAGAAACACATGAATGAACAACACTGAAAATAGAAGAAACAGAAGACCTCAAAAAAAAGAACAATCACGAGTAAAGATCATAAATCAGTATTCAAAAATCTCCCAGCAAAGAAAAGCCTAGGACCAGATGACTTTACAGGTGAATTCCAAAAGTATTCCAATAAGAATACCAGTCCTGCTCAAACCGCTCAGAAAATTGGGGAGTGAATGCTACACAACTAATTCCATGAAGCCAGCATCACCCCGACACCAAAGCCAGACAGAAACACCACAAGAAAACTCCAGACCAATCTCTCCAACGAGCACATGGAAAAAATCTCCAGCACAACATTTGCAGGTTGACTCCAGCCGCACATTGAAAGAACCACACACCGTGATCAAGCGGGTCCTACCCAGGTATGAAAGGGAGGCTCAACACAAGAAAATCCATTAATATAATACCCCACGCCACAGATCAAAGGGGAAAAACCACAGGATCATCCCAGCGGAAGTGGAAAAGACACTTGGCAAAATGAAACATCCCCTCTTGACCCCAAAAGACAGGAATCAAAGGAAACGCCCCCAGCACCACAAAGGGCATACATGAAAAACTGACAGCTGGCACCGTCCTCAATGGGGAAAGACTGAAAGCTTTCCCTCCAAGGTCCGGAACAAGACAAGGATGCTTACTGTCAGCATTGCCAACCACCATTGTGCTGGAAATTCCACCCGGAGCAACCAGGCAAGAAAAAAGAAACAAAAGACATCCAACTAGAAAGGAAGAAGCAAAACCCTCACTCTCTGCAGACGACATGATCCTATATTTAGAAAATTTTGAAAAAAAAACTTAATAAAACTACTTAAGCTAATAAGTTCAGCTACTAGCAAGCACAGGTCAAGGAAAAGAAGCAGGCTCCATGATGCCATGCAGTACCAGCTTTATTGAGGACTTTCAAGAAGATGGCACAATAGGAGAGGCTGAGTTTACCCTGGCTTTGTGCGACAATGACAGAAGGGACAGAAAAACCACCAGGACAGCAGTTCCAGGGTGCGAGTGACCAGAGAGGGTTTTCTACCCTATATAGGGAGACCCTGAAGGAGAAAGTAGAGAAACTGGGTTGGAAAGGATGGGGTGTGTTTGCTCAGTCATAATTCCAGTCTGACCTTGCAGCTGGCTTGGGAGATCTCTCCTCTCAGCTCTGCAAGCTGGGAGTTCCTGTTGGGAACTTGGAAGCTAGCAGACTTGCTTTCCTTGTGTCCAAAGACCATTTAACTGGAGTACAGTGTCTGTTCTCCACCCCTGAGACAAGCTGCCATGGGTGCCAGTATTTTTTCAGCAGAGACTGTGGGGCTGTCCCCCAGGGGGGAGGGAGAGACTCAGAGTGGTGCAGGTCTGACAACTAGCCAGTGAAAGAGATTTGTTTGGGGTCCTGATACCACTCTCCTTCCCCCACAGGGGACTAGAGATCTCAGTTGTGTGTAGATGGAGAGATGAGGCAGAGGAAGCTGGCCGAGAATTGTATGCTGTGACTAACCAACAGATGTTTCTAGATTGGCTGTGAGCAGGGGAAGCTGAAATACCCAATCCTGTAGCCCAAGGTTATCCCAAGTGAGTCTGGGGGACATCAGATTCATTGGACATATGAGCAGAAAGCCCTAGTTGAAATTAACGTTGGGTGTCCATTCAGTTCAGCCAGCACCTGCAGTCCAGGAAAGGTAGGCCTTAGAAGAAGAGGTGGCTCAGGAGTGCCATCTGCACTTTTCCTGGCACTTCTTTTGCAGGGGGAAGGTCAGGTTCTCAGGATGGTAGTGGAGGGGGAGGGGCTCCCCAGGGAGCAAGGAAGTATACAATTTGTAGTTTTCAACCTATTTAGCCATGGGGAATATGCATAAGTGCCCTGAAGTCGAAAGTGATCCTCACAGTGGCCACGTTATGTCCATTGTGGCCACCTTGCACACCCAGCTGTCTCTCCTTTTATCATTCCTCTCTCTATTTTTAGTAGTAGCCATTCTAGTGGATATGAAGTGGTATCCCCAATTTACATTTCCCTAATGGCTAATGATGTTGAGCATCTTTTCATGTGTTTACTGGCCATTTGTATATCTTCTTTTGAGAATATCTATTAAAATTCTTTGCCACGAAGAGCTACCCCCAGAGAGCCTCTTTTGTTGCTCAGATGTGGCCTCTCTCTCTAAGCCAATTTGGCAGGTGAACTCACTGCCTTCCCGCCTACATGGGACATGACTCCTAGGGGTGTAAATCTCCCTAGCATCCTGAGACAGGATTCCCCAGGATGAGCCTGGTCCTCGCATTGTGGGGGTGAGAAAACCTTCTTGACCAAAAGAAGGAAGAGAAATGAAACAAAATAAAGTTTCAGTTGTTGAGAGATTTCAAAAGGAGTTGAGAGGTCATTCTGGAGTTTATTCTTATGCAGTATTTAGATATCCCTTTTCATTTCTTGGTGTATTGGAGTAGCTAGAGGGAAATACCTGAAACTGTGGAACTGTAATTCAATAACCTTGATTCTTGAAGATGATTGAATGATGATACAGCTTTAAAGGTATGTCCCTGTGATTGTGAAAACCTTGAGACTGACACTGCCATTAGCCAGTGTATGGACAGATGAATAAGAAAAAAACAAGACCAAAAAAATAAGCAATGGAGGGATGTTTGGGGTATGGGATGTTTTGGGTGTTCCTTTTTACTTTTATTTTTATGCTTATTTTTGATTTTCAAATAATGAAAATGTTCAAAATGGATTGTAATGAAGACTGTACAGCTAGCTATATGACGATACTGTGAACCACTGATTGTATGCTTTGGATGATTGTATGGATGTTGAATATGTAATATATCTCAATAAAAATAAATTCTTTGCCCATTTTTAGTGTGGGTTTTGTCTTTTTTTTTTTGAGTTTTAGGAGTTATATATTCTGGATATTAAATCTTTATCAGATATTTGGGTTTCCAAGTATTTTCTCCTGTTCTGTTGATTATCTTTTACTCTGAAGTCTTTATAGACCTGATTACCTGCTGCCGTCTTGGCGCTTGGATTTGTGATCTCCCTGTTAGGTTATGTGAAGGGTAGATCCTTCAGTTGTACTGGAGATTACTTATGTGGAATTTCTTTTCAGAATTATACTTATTGTATTATATTTATTTTTTTTGGCCTTTTTGAAAATGCTTATTTATCTGAAAGGTCTAAGATAATTGATTTAGTGTTGTAGTTTTAAAGCTTGTATCACTCAGAGAGTCTTTCATTGTCTTTTATTTTGTAAAGCCTTTAACTTGAGTCTTCTAGCTCCAATCTGAATATCCCTCTAGGGAAGAAAATTAAAAACTGATTAGTGACCCTTCTTAATACCCGAGAGAGGAAAGCAGAAAGATAAAAGTGCTCTTTCATTGAAAGGTTTCAGATGAGCCAGTCGTCATGAGGCTAATAGATCTTTTCCCTTGATAACGATTATTCTGTGCTGCTTCTGCTGTTTACCAGGGCACTTGGAGGATGTGCAAATTTTCCAGAATTCCTCAGACAGCCAGCTTCCTTTTCTTTCAGACATCGTTTTTTCATCATGCTCTGGAACAATTATTTGAAGATAAATAGGTTTTGATTGCAAATGTCGGTGCAATCTAGACCAAGACTGTGTAATTGCAGGGATGGATTTGTGAACTCAGTTCTACAAGAATCTATTAAGAGCTTATTGTACCCAGTAGCATTTAGGGTTTCGGGGGTGGGGGGAAGAGTGGGTGATAATATAATAGAGGCAGGGCTCTTGCTCATAAAAAGTTTAACCTTCAGGTGGAGCGCCTATTTATTTATAAACAACAGAGAATAATGGAAGACAAGTATAATTAAGTATTGGGTTATGTGGTGGAGATTCTAAGAGGTACAGAAATTCTGATAAGGAATTATGCTTCTTATTTTTTATGGATGGGGAAATTGGGAAACATGTTTTAGAAAAAGCAAATCCAAATTCACAGTTGCCTTATATGAAACCCTTTCTGCCAGGTATGTTTCATGATCCAAAATTTTTTAGATTCCAGGTAATATGGTATATGTACCATTCATTGTGCAACATCTCTTGTCATGTCGGTGCTATGCATCATGAAATAAGCCTATTAATATTTCTGCAACACAGTGTTTTCATATTTACAATAATTAGGGGGTAAATAGAGACTCTATAGTGGCCTTATATCTGTTATAACAGATTCTGTTCCTGTATTAGTTCTCTATTGCTACATGGCAAATTGCCCTAATACTTAGCAGCTTAAACAATAAACACTTTACCATCCACAGTTCCTGCAGGTCAGGAATCAGGGACCACTTTGCAATATGGTTCTGGTCTAGGGTCTCTCAGGAGTTTGCAGTTGAGCTGTGGCTGAGACTGCAGTCATCTGGGGTTGGAGGATCTGTTGCCAAACCCGCTCACTTGGGTATTGGCAGATCTCAATTCCTCATTGGCTGTAGACAGGAAGCTTCAGTTCCTCGTCACATGGACCTCCTCATAAATTCCTGAGTGTACTCACAACATGAAGTTGGTTTTCCCAAACCACCCTTGTTGTGGGAGGAAACTGTACAAGTGTGTGAATACCAGGAGCTTAAATATAGGAATATGCTTTGAGAAATAATCAATGCTTGATGAAAATACTTAACGAGTGTCTGCAATAAGAAAGACAGTCTGTATGGTGGGAGAAGGAGAGAATATCAACTCAGAAAATCTCGATTCCCGTATCATCTCTTTTTCGGTTTGCTAAAACTGCTAGAATGCAATATACCAGAAATGGGTTGGCTTTTACAATGGGGATTTGTTAACTAAAATTTGAAGTCCTAAGACCATGAAAATGTCCCAATTAAGGCATCAGTAGGATGATAACTTGGACTCTGAACACAGGCTGCTGGCATCTGGGACACCTGTGTCACATGCTTCTCTCCTGGGTTTCATTGCTTTCAGCTCCTGGTTCCACTGGCTTCCTCTCTGAGCTTCTGTGTGTTCTCACCTCGCTTCTCCAGGGCTTTTTCCTCTCTCTGAGCTCTCAGCTTTTTCTGTCCTTTATCCTCTCAAAAGGGCTCCAGTAAAGGATTTTACGACCCACCTTGAATGGGGTGGGTCACATCTTAAATTCAAATAACCTAACTAAAAGATCCATCCACAACATGCCTGCACCCACAGAAATGTATTAAAAGAACATAGCCTTTTTTGGGGTACATAACAGCTTCAAACCACCACAATCTCCTTCTTTTTCTAGCTTGGGAAAGTCACTTTATGTGTTTTGTTAATGTTTTTGAGCCTTAGTTTTTCCATTTGTAAAATTAAACTGATGCTAATGTTATTCTGTCAGTATCACTGATGTTGTAAGGCTCAAAGGAATTAATGATGAAGGAACTTCTGCAAAATTTCAGTGCTATGGAAATGATAATTGTTATCTTGCTGCTCCATCATTTACTAACTTGTATGATCTTTGGTGAATTATTTCACCTCTCTGTGCCTCCATTTAGTCAGTGTAATGGGGATAATAATAATAATATCTACTTCATAGTTAGCTATGAAGATTAAATGAAATTATATATATAATATATATATTATATATATAAAGGCTTAGAATAGTGACTAGCACATGATAATATGTTTGCTGTTATTATTGTATGTTATGTATTATTATGTAGCTACAGAGTTCTGAGCTTTAGGGGAACTTAAAAAAAGTGAAATGACGACTAAGAATTCTTTAGACATTTGTTAATCGAGGAAAAATGTAGTTTTCCTTAAAAGGCATTTTCTTTGTATTTGCATTTACTGATTAGAAAATGGATTCATTTGGCTGGACAGAGGTTATGTAAGAACCACAGCCAGCTTTCGCTCTTTCTCTTTGTTTTTGGGCGTTGATCTTCATGAATGGCTTTTCAAATTTTTGAAGATAATAGCTGAAAAATAAATCCCTTTGAATTCTGGTATGCTTTAGATAGTAGTCAGGTAGGGACTGGTCAACTTGTCTGCTCAAGCATGAACAGGTGCGGTGTGTTCACTTTGTGTAACCTTGATCACTTGATGAAACGTGTTTCAAAAATGAAACTTAGGTTTGGAAAATTTTAAATTTACTCTTTGAAATTCTTGTAGGAGTGAATCCTAAGTCGAGAATGAAGACTTGCAATTCTGTTTATTTCCGTGATTAAGAAATAAAGTTGATTATGATTTAGCCTTTATAAGAATCTGAATTGTCTTTTTTAGGACAATGAAAATCTTTTTTTTAAATTTAAATGGCATACACATTTATTTTAAAGAAATAATAGATTAAAAATATGGGATTGGTATATGTTTTAGTTTCCAGGCTGCTAAAACAAATACCATGCAATGGCTGGCTTAACAACAGGAATTCGTTGGCTTGGGTTTTAGAGCCTGTAAGGCTTGCTTCCTCCTGTGTTGGTATCTTCTGGCTGGCCAGCAATCTTTGGGGTTCCTTGGCTTTTCTGTCACATGGCAGTGCCCCTGGTGGCATCTTCTCCTTTCTTTTCCAGGTTCAGTTGACTTCCAGCTTCTGGCTGCTCTCAGTGGCTTCTCTCTTCTGTCTCCCATTCCCTTTTTCTATAAGGACTTCGTTCATATGGGATTAAGGCCCACTCCCGTTCATTTTGGACAACGCTTAACTAATAGCATCTCTAAAGGTCCTATTTACAAATGGGTTTACACCCCAGGACCAGGGGTTGGGACCTGAACATGCCTTTTGTTGGGGACATGATTCAATCCCCAACAGTATCCACATCTTTCTTCCCAGTCACCTTCGTATGGCTTCATGAATAGGAAGTCAGCAGGTTGGGGGATAGGGTGTGTGAATATTGAAACATGTAGTGATGCTCTAGTAAGAGCAGTTGTAGGTGTATAATTTGAGAAAAAGAAATAGTGAATTTAGGCATAATTCAGCGTTTAAGTCACTCAATTACACCAAAGGGTATAGGAAGGGCTCTAAAATTACTCTAACTTTTATTTATCTGTGTAATTACAGCAGGACAGATAGGGGGATGGAATTTAGGACCAAAATCTTGATAAATCATTATTTTCTAGAATCTTGGTCCAACAGACCCCGAGGAACTTTCTTTAGTCTGCTTTTACGCCATTGCATGCTCCCGGGGAGAAGCAGTTGTGACAGTGTCGTAGAAGCATCGGTGCTGACACAGGCATGGTGATGGGGAAAATCAAAGAACAGCTATCAATGAAATCAGACCCAGGCTGACAGCAGATCGATCTCCCAGGCCACAAATGTCCTTTTGAATAGTGGTGAAAACACTTGGGCCCCTTGTATGTTTTTACGGTTAAAAATCTTTGCATTTTCCTTCTACCTGAAAATACTGAATCATTTTTGTGGTGAGCCAGAGGGAGAAAGATATGTGACCTAACATTTAAATACCATATTAATAATTGGGTCATTATGTTTAAGAGTAAACCCCTGGCTGCTTCTCTAGAAAACCACTTACCTTTCTTTTAAATATTGATTTTGAAAGATGAACAGTATTTAGGTCTGGAAACATTTCCTTAATGTATGAAAATTAGGGTTATCAGAAACAGGTTTGCATATTAAAAAATTTTTTTTAATTAATTTTTAAATTAAAAAAATATGACAAGAAAGAAATACAAACATTCTTAGCATATGATCATTCTGTTCTACATATATAATTAGTAATTCACAATATCACATAGTTGCATATTCAGCATCATGATCATTTCTTAGAATATTAGGTATGCATATTTGATAAAATGTGTCTGGCTTTACTTAAAAAGTTGTATTTTTGAAAAATTTCGTTGTCGGTTGATTACTATTTTAAAATGCTTCCCCTAAATGATGTTATGGAAAAGTTGAAAAGGACTTAGGGATTTAGGGATTTTTTTTTTGTCCACCCCCTCTCCACTGGCAAGGTGGTAATTGTGAAAAATTTTTTACAGTTTGCTGGGCCTTCTTTGTGCTTTTCGTATGCTTTTTTCAAAGCAATGTTCCCCACAAAGGTTGCCTTGGTATTCAGGACAAAATGGAGGAAAGACACACACTTCTGTTTTGGTTTCACTAGTGTATATTTTGCCTTCATCCTCCAGTAATTAGATAATTTCGTTCTTTCTGCCTGAGATTATGAGCAAAGTGACAACAAAATGCACCATTGCCCCCCATATTTAGTTAATTCTGCTGCTTTGAGTGGCATCCATGCCTTATTAGAAATGCTGAGTTGCTGGTTTTCTAAGCATGCTCAACCAAAAATGGATGAGCAAAAATGATATAAGGCTGAGTGGCGTATTTTGGGTCTTGTTACATGTGTTTGCCTAAGAAAGTTCAGCTGTCATTGTGGCTAATCTCTTCTCTGTAGAAGATTCATTGGTACTACCAATTTCATTTCTTGTATTAGATTGGGTTGGATTCCTATTATAGGCAGAAAAATGGCCAAGAGCCACCAAGAACCCAAACATTTAGAAACACTTATAATTTCTGTAATACTTACCAGTAGATTTTATTATTATTATTATTATTATTATTATTATTGCATGGGCAGGCACTGGGAATTGAACCCGGGTCTCTGGCATGGCAGGTGAGAACTCTGCCTGCTGAGCGGCCGCCCACCAGTAGATTTTAGACTTCCTTATAAATTAAAACTTTTGGGCTGATATTAAAGCATGTATGGGCCACAGGTGATTTTGGTATTTCTGGTTTTGTCAGTACATCCAGGGATAACATTTTTAAAAATTCTTCAGAATTAATGAGAGAGCACTGACTGAGAAGTAGTTTCCTCTTACGAAGGAACTTTTAGTTCTTAACTGAGTCAAGGAGGAGGAAAGGATTCCTCAAACCCTGGGTAATGAACTTTGTTAAATATATTGTGGATACAAGTGTCAAATGTTGGGATAAACAAAGCCAGAGAGAGTGTCCCTCTGGCTCTGAAGGTCTGGTATGCTGTGTCTAAGGCCACTGTGCGAACAGGTGATAGTTTCCAAGCCTGGAGAACAGTATCTATGATTTATCTGGAGCCTCAGTCAATTTTTCATTATCCAGGCTTCACAGATTATTGTGCTTCACATTCCCTTTATAGGGTGGTCAGGGCCCAGGAAAATCCATTAAATTTCCTGCTTTCAACAACTTGAATGATTGATTTGGTGGGGAAAGGTGAGTGAAACTATTGTTTACTCTCAGACTCATGAACAATTTAATTTTTTAATTACTATTATTATTTCTTTTTACTTTATTATTTTCTTCTTGAAGGCTACCTCGCAGAGTAGGACTGTGCGATTTAAGGTTGCCGAATTTGGAAACGGTGAGCCAGGCAATTTAGTGGAAATTTTGGTAGTAGTTAACTATGCAAACGAACTGTAAAATATATCTCGGGTAATGCTGTCATCCAGTGGTCTTCAGTAAACAATTGTACCTTTCTCCTTTTCTTGACACTAGTCAGACTAGTAGTGCCTGAACATACATGCAATTATAAGAGAACAGCTAAATACTAAAGGTAGACCATGACAGTAAGGGTGACATTGACTGGGTAAGAGTCACCGAGGTCTCGTGGAAAATTGGGTCTTGAAAATGACTTTTAAGGATCAGTGACCGTAAATATCAGAAGGTGATGGGTTGCCCAGTGGAACTCCTGGGTCAATGAGAAGGCTGTCTGAACCAAAAAGCAAAGGGAAAAATCTAATTGCATCCAGTTGGTGTCATTAGATAAGAGAAAAGGCTTGAAAACCATGAAGTGGAGTTAGGACCTGGTGTGATAAGTCAAAGCAGAGGTATGTCTTGGTGGTATTTTAGGACGTTAAGCTGACAGTTATGAACTACAGGCTGGATCTGAGTGAAGAGAGCCTGGAATCTGGGAAGCCAGTGAGTGTGAAGGAATGAGAGCTGGGATTTGATAGTGACCTGTGGAGTGGAATGGGAAAAAAAAGGCAGTCAGGATTTTTTGGATAGTCACTCGTTGAGCCAATATAGCTTGATAACCTTTCACGTGTCAGGCACTGGGCTGAGCCCTGGATACAGTGGTCTAGCAGACTGACACACCCTGTCATCAGGGAGTTTACAGTTTAGCAGGGAGCATGTTGGTGACCACACGGAGGCTGGAGCTGAGAGGTGGGAGTGACACAGAGTTTACGAAAGGGGATCTGATGGAATGGAAAGGAAGCTTTCCTAGGGAAGTGATATTTGAACTGAAGGGGGATGAGGTAGGGGTGGAAATTCTAGGTAGAAAGGCCAGCAGGTGCAAAACCCTGAAGCAGGAATAGAAGAAAAACCCAGTGACTGGAATGCAGTCAGGGGGAGAAATAACAGAGCTGGTGATATTTAGGATGATAGCAACAGGAATAGCAACCAAGGGTGTCTTGAGAGGAATATTGAGGAGAACTGGAAGGTTTTCTTTGAAGGGAATTGAGAGATGATGGACTCAGAATTCAGTTTTGGTTGATGGACTCTTTCCTGCTTCTCTCCTCACATCTCTGCACTGTCAGCCTGAAGAATCCTAAGTACGTTCTAAGGCTCCTTCCAAAGCAGGCCTAGTTTACCTGATTATACTCCACCTGCAGCTGCTGTTTGTTGAATGTGAGGTACCCAAGATCAAAGGCACAAAAGTTTCACGTAGGTGTGCTCATTAAAGGGTGTCTGTTTCCTAGAGAAACAGGCCCTCAAAATGTAGTATTTTCTGTTTTGAATGGCTGCCTTAGACATCAGAGGCTTTAGATTTATTTTGTGTTTTTAAAGAGAATTCTTAAAAGGCAATACAATTATTAATCTTAAGTGCTCTGAATTCTACTATTTAGGATTCACGAAGTTGTCAGGTACAAAGGCTACTTGCTTTTCAGACGTGCAGCTTACTCCTGCCTTTTGGGTTTTAGCATCTGTTACTCCTTTTGCCTAGAATGCTTTTCCTCCAGATTTCTGCATGGCTCTTGCACCCCCATAACCTTCCTGTCTCTGTAAATGTCTTCTTAGTGAAGTTTTTTCTGACCCCTCTGCATGCTTATTCCCTGTGCTCCTTCTGCTTGATTTTTCTTCGTAGTACCTACCACCTTCTAACATACTATATAATTTACTTTTTAATTTTGTTTATCTGTCTCTTTAGGACCTACTAAAATGTGTGCCATAATTTATTCCTATGCAGTAAATATTTTGGACTAAATCTCTAAAACTACTTTCCATCTTGAAAGTTATTTGACCCTGTTCTTGTCTAAATACACTGCCATGGCTGGTTTGATTTACACACCATTGTACAAATATGCTGTGTGCATTCTTTAACTCGGTGTCCTGATTTATGAATTTTTCCAGCCTGGATACTCTGGAAGGGGGATTCCTGGATCCAAACGCATGGTGATTCTTAAAAGTTCTTCATTCATAGGACCAAATGTTTTCTGGATAGGCTGCATTGTAGAAAATGGTTAATGCTTAGGTTAGTGAGTTAGGAAAGCTGTGGTTGAATCCTGGATCTGCCACTTACCAGCTATCTGAGCATGGGTTTACTTAATCCCTGTCCCTTCATTTCTTTACCTGGAAAATGGGGAATAATAACCATACCTACTTAATCAGGGTGTTGTAAAGATTAACTGAAAGAATGAGCTCCATCTGCTATTGTTAATGTTATCATGAGCATGGAATATTTGCATATAAAACATTCTTGTCAATTTGATAGGAAAATTTGAAGCATTGTTTATATTTTTTG
The DNA here is from genome assembly GCA_004026745.1 of Myrmecophaga tridactyla. Lineage (NCBI taxonomy): Eukaryota > Metazoa > Chordata > Mammalia > Pilosa > Myrmecophagidae > Myrmecophaga > Myrmecophaga tridactyla. The sequence goes on from PVIY010025264.1 coordinate 24,540, forward strand.
ATTGCTGCTGAGGTTGGACATTTTTTCATTGTTATTGATTATTTGTATTTTTTTGTAAATTATTTTTTTTAAATGTCTTCACACTACTTCATTATAGTCATGGTTACCTTTTCTAAATTTATCTCTGTATTACATCTACCACTCACTTGGTGTGCACTTGATATCCCTAACTGCACCAAGCACAACCCTGAGAATGCAGATGGTGTTCAAATAGATATAGTATACATTTTATAAGTGTACAGAATACATTTATAATATGTCAGGAATATTTTGAGAAAAACCATCACTTCTGTTTTTAGATCGAGTCTACTAAATGTTTGTAAAAAATATTTATTTTTACTTTTAAAAGCAAAACAGAGTTATTTCCTTGGGAATCCTTATAATGTGCAAGTTCTGTTATACTATTTAAAACACATTGGTCATTGTGGTAGTTAAAAAATATGTCCACCAATTCTTTGCCATACCTCTTCTCACAAGGTGGAATCCAATTCTCCTGCCTTTGAGAATGGGCCAGACTTAGTAACTTGCTTCCAATGAAAAGAAAAGAGCAGAAATGATGTTGGGACTTTGGAGACTGTCATAAAAGGCTTTATGTCTTCTTCCTTGCCCTCTTTGCTTCCTTGCTCTGGGGAAAGCCAGCTGCCATGCTGCAAGGACCATGTGGAACTGAGGCCCCTTGCCAGCAGCCACGGGGCCTCGTGAGCGAGAGGTTCTGGAATTCCATCCTTTAGCCCCAGCCAGGCCTTCGGGTGACTGCAGCTCCTGCTTGCATTCTGACTACAACCTCATGAGAGACCCTGAGCCAGAAACCATTCAGCTTAATTTAGCTTTTCCTCAGTTCTTGACGCTCAGAAACTGTAGGAGATAATAAATGTTTGTCGTTTTAAGTCAGTAAGTTTTGGGGTAATTTGTTACACAAAAATAGTGTTCTATAGTTGTCCTAGAGTGCTCTATAGATGTCCAGTTTTATTTAAAACTAAAGTAAAAACCTCAATATGCCATATTCTGTATCATTGAGTAGGTGTCTGGAAGAAACTGCTTATTGAGGTGATATAGACGAAAGCCTTTTAATAAAAATGTGAAATGATTTTCTCATAGTGGCATTCTTTCATGTTGCTTAAGATTTTAGAGATACAGAATTTGTTTACTAGAGCTTAGCTGTTGAAAGTTTGGAGTCGGACAGATCTGGCTTTGCACCTTGGGTCCACTGCTTCCTTGCTGTTTGGCATTGGACTGTTAAGTTACTTAGCGTCTCTGAATTTCCTCTAGTCTCCTTTGTAATTAGATTATAAGTACTGGCATTGTTTTGTGGACCAAATGAGATAATGTTTATTAAGTGCTTAGCACAGTGCCTGTATTATAAACTCCATCATGTCTTTTAAAGTATTTAAAAGTTTTCCAAGCAGATCTGTCCTACTTTAGGGAAATATATATATATTTTTAATGAAACCATTTTCTCATGCTGGAGCTTTGCACTTTTAAGTTATTGTACCTTTCTTTTTATTTTTTTCCCACGATTGTCCCCTGAACCTCCTTATAAGCCCTAGGCAATTGTGTTTCTCCCAACAGTCCTTCTCTGCAGGGATCAGAATTTATTTTAGCATAAATTCACAGCTCATTAAATTAATTTAAGAACCAACTGCTTTAGAAGCCCGCAAACCAATAATTTACTCTTAAGTGTGTGTTTTTACATCTGGGAACCCCTAGATGGGAGCTAAGAGAAGAGTAATGGGCCAGGAAACTCCCGCTAGCACTGAGATGTTTCCCTGGCCCACTGTCTTGTGAGAAAGGGTTATGGCATTGGCGCCGCAGTCCAGCTCTCAGTTTTCCTGGGTCCACCCAAGATGCCGTTTTAAAGTTTAAAGGCAGCTGTTCTTAGAGCCAAGTTATGATGGAGTACAGGGGGAATAAAGAGCCCCTGATCAGTCCCTGAACATAGTAATTGACCAAGTGGATCAGAAGACTCAGCCAGATGTTTGAGCGCCTTCTGCTGCTGAGGTGGGGCACAGAGAGAGCAGCTCAAATTAGGCTGGCTGTGGACTTGAGGTTCTCTTCCTAACCCTGCCCTTTCCATTCTCTCTGCCTCTGATCCTTGGACACACTTTACAATTACATAAGGAACTTTGAAAATGACAGAGATTGATTCAAGTGGGCTTGAGTGGGATCTGTGGCCGGATATATTTTTAAACCTCCCCCAGGTGATTCAGATGCACTCGGTGGCTTGAGAGTCAGTGACCTGGGCCAGTGGTCCACTGATCTCTGCTTCCAGACATTGACTTTCCAGGCTGACTCCCCATCCCCAATTCCCTTATATTGTAGCATTTAAGGCTTGACTTTGGCCTCAATCCTTCATTGCACTTTTTTAAACTGTGACCTGAAACTGCTTGCCCTTTTAAATGGTGGAAAGGAAGGAGCTTTATATTTGTGAAAATTCACTAGCTGTAAAAACCAGTGCCATGGAGTAAAAAATTAGTTTCTGAGAAGGGACAGGAGGTTGACTGAGGTGGCGATTCAGGAGTGTGGCTACTTGGGAGAACCTTGTGTACCACATGTGGCAGCCCTGGTTGCGGAGGCCTAGAAACTGAGAGGCAGAAAGCTGGAGCCTGGCATGGAGGCGTGGAGCCGCAGAGCCTGTGGGAGTGAATGGACAGGAGCCCAGGACTAGGAAGTAAGCCAGGCCACATTCCTTGGGCACACTACCCTCACCAGTGTAACCCCGTGACAGGCCACTCACCCCACACTCCACATACCTGAACCCCATCCCCCTCTCCCATCCCCCGCACTGCAGGTGACCCTACCCACCAGTCCCCAGTGCACGTACCTGCCCCCCACCCCCACCCCAGGTGCCTCCCAACCCACTTCTCCTGCAGTGCCTCCCGCTACCGAGCACTGCCTCCCCCTCCCTGTTCCCTGCAGGCTGTTGCCAGCGAATAAAGGTTGTGGGCACTAACCTCCCTACCTAGGCAACTCCTGCCACCCTACCTATAGTGTCACACAGCCTCACCCCGCCGTCCCAGAGCTCACTGCATCCCTTTATGGCAGTCCCAGGCCCACACATGCACATGGGCCCCCAATCACATCATTCAGCTCTGGGAACTCCGCCTTACAGCGGTCCTAGAACTGTGCATGTACACAGCCCTCAGCCTCACTTCCCAGCTATGAGAAAGTGCCAACCTGCACAGCTGGGTCACATCTACCCCCATTCCACGAAGGCATAATGCTGACCTGCTGCCATAGCTCTACGCTTGTGCACAAAGGGCCCCATGCCTTAGACCAGCACACACCAGGATTACTCCCCTCAGATCGGTGCACCTGCACAACTACATCTTCCCTGGCCTATGGGTGCCCACATTCACAAGCATCAACATAATATCCCCAACCTGTGCCCATACCTGCCCTGAAACAAATCACCATACTGAATGTTTCACCCCGTGCCCTGCTCCCTGCTGTACAACCATCCTGCAAACTCCAGGCCTTAGACTACTGAAAGAAATCAACTCCCACAGTAAATCAATCAAGATATTTACATGCAGCAAAGACAGCAGAAGATCACTGAGCATATCACAATGCAGACAGATAAAGCTCTCCCTAATGACCAGATTAAAACACCAAAGGAGACGCAGACGTTGGAACAACTAATCAAAGATGTTCATATAACTCTATTTAATAAAATAAATGGGATAACAAATGACATAAAGGAAATCAAGAAGATGGTAGAAGAGCACAAAGAAGAATTTGAAAGAATAAATAGAAAAATAGCAGAAATCACAGAGATTAAAGATTCTGTTGACCAAATTAAAAACATATTAGAGGCACACAACACCAGATTTGAAGAGGCAGAAAAAAGAATAAGTGATATAGAGGACAGGATAATTGACTTTGAAGACTCAAAATAGCAAATGGCAAAAAGATGGAAAAAATTGAATGGGGTCTCAGGGAAATGTTAGACAAACCAAAGTGCACAAATATAAGAATCATTGGTGTCCCAGAAGGAGAAGAGAGGAGTAAAGGGCTAGGAAGAGTAGTTGAGGATATGATGGGGGAAAACTTCCCAACCCTCATAAAGGACATAAGTATACAAATCAAAGAAGCTCAGTGAACTCCAAACAGAATAACTAGGCCTCCAAATAGGCCTTCCCCAAGGCACACACTAATCAGTCTGTCAAATGTTGAAGAGAAGCAGAAAATCCTGAAAATGGCAAGAGAAAAGCAATCTATTACATAGAAGGGAAATCAAGTAAGACTGAGTTCAGACTACTCAACTAGCACCCTGGAGGCAAGAAGGCAGTGGTATGAGATATTCAAGATCCTGAAAGAGAAAGACTTCCGGCCAAGAATTCTGTACCCAGTCAAATTGTCCTTCAGAATTGTTCACGGACAAAGAAGTCCTGAAAGAATTTGTCAACAAGAGACTGGCACTACAAGAAATACTAGAAGGTGTTGTGCTGGCTAAAAAAAAGACAGGAGAGGGAGATCTGGAGGAGGGCACAGAATTGAAGAGTACCACTAAAGGTAATTTAAAGAATACAAAGACAAAGAAGGAAAAGAATATATAGATCTGACATGTAAAATAAAAAAATAAGATGGTGGAATCAAGAAATGCCTTTTCAGTAATAACTTTGAATGTTAATGGACTAAATTCACCAAGTAAAAGATACGGATTAGCAGAATGGATTAAGAAACATAATCCAGCTATATGCTGCGTACAAGAGGCTCACCTTAGACACAAGGATACAAATAGATTGAAAAAGATTTTCCATGCAAGTTGCAGCCAAAAGAAAGCAGAAGTAGCTATGCTAATATTGGACAGAATAGACTTCAAATGTAAAGACATCATAAGAGACAAAAAAGCACACTATATTCTAAGTAAAGGGTCAGTTCACCAAGAAGATCATAAATATTTATGTTCCCAATCAAGGAGCTCCAGAGTAATAGTAGGAGGCATCAATGCACCACTCTCCTCTATAGATAGAACAACCAGACTGAAGATCAACAAGGAAATAGAGAAGTTAAATAACTTGATAAATGAATTAGACCTAACAGACATATATAGGTCATTGCACCCCCAAAGTACAAGATTATACATTCTTCTGTAGTGCTTATGGAACATTCTCCAGAATAATCATATGCTGGGGCACAAAACAGGTTTTTATAAATTTAAAAATGTTGAAATTACTCAGAGCACTTTCTCTGATCACAATGGATGAAGCTGGATCTCAATAGCTACCAGAGAACGCGAACATTCACAAATATATGGAGATTGAATAACATATTCTTAAACAACCAGTGGGTCAAAGAAGAAATTGCTAGAGAAGTCAGTAGCTATCTGGAGATGAATGAAAATGAGAATACAACTTATCAGAACTTATGGATATGGCAAAGGTTGTGCTGAGAGGAGAGTTTATTGCCTTGAATGCCTATATTAAAAAACAAGAAAGAGCAAAAATCGAGGACTTAACAGCAAACCTGGAGGAACTTGAGAAAGAACAGCAAACTAATAACCCCAAAGCAAATAGGAGAAGAGAAATAACAAAGGTTAAAGCAGAAATAAATGAATGGGAGAACAAAAGAACAGTAGGAAGAATCATTAAACCAAAAGTTGGTTCTTTGAGAAAATCAATAAAATTGATGGGCCACTAGCAAGAAGGAAAAACAAAGAGGATGCAAATAAAATCAGAAATGAGAAAGGGCAAGTTACCACAGACCCTGCAGAAATAAAAGTCATAAGAGGATACTGTGGACAACTATACGCCAACAAATTAGACAACTTAGATGAAATGGACAAATTCCTGGAGACATACAAACAAGCTATACTGACTCAGGAAGAAATAGAAGATCTCAACAAACTAATCACAAGTGAAGAGATTCAATCAGTTATCAAAAATCTTCCTACAAAGAAAAGCTCAGGACCAGATGGCTTCACAGGGGAATTTTATCAAGCATTCCATAAAGAACTAACACCAACCCTGCCCAAACTTTTCCAAAAAACTGAAGAAGAAGGAACTCTATCTAACTCATATTATGAAGCTACTATCATTTTAATACCAAAACCAGGTAAAGATGCTATAAGAAAGAAAAACCACAGGCCTAAAGAACATAGATGCAAAAATTCTTAATAAAATATTAGCAAATCAAATCCAATAGCACATTAAAAGAATTATACACCATGACCAAGTGGGGTTTATACTAGGAATGCAAGGATGGTTCAACACAAGACTATCAATTAATGTAATACAACATATTAACAAATGAAAAGGGAAAAAATAACATGATCATCTCAAGTGATGCTGAAAAAGCATTCGACAAAATTCAGCATCCTTTTCTGATAAAAACACTCCAAAAGATAGGAATCAACGGTAACTACCTAAATATGATGAAGGGAATATATGAAAAACTGATAGCCAGCATCGTACTCAATGGAGAGAGACTGAAAGCCTTCCCACTGAAATCAGGTACAAGACAATGATGCCCACTGTCACCACTATTATTCAACCTTCTGCCAGAAGTTCTAGCTAGAGCAATCAGGCAGGACAAAGAAATAAAAGGCGTCTAAATTGGAAAGGAAGAAGTAAAACTCTAATTATTTGCAGATGATATGATACTATATTGGAAGATCCTGAGAAATCTACAGCAAAGTTACTTGAGCTAATAAACAAATTCAGCAAGGTGGCAGGATGTAAAATAATTTGCAAAAATCAGTAACATTTCTATACAAAAACAATGAGCTAGCTGAGGAGTCAATTAAGGAAAACATTCCATTCAAAATAGCAACTAAAAGAATTAAATACTTAGGAATGAATTTAACTGGTGATGTAAGGACTTGTGCACAGAAAACTACATAACATTGCTAAAAGAAATCAAAGGAGATCTAAATAGGTGGAAAGACAGTCCCTGCTCATGGATAGAAAGGCTAAATATAGTTAAGATGTCAATTCTCCCCAAGTTGATCTACAGATTCAACATAATACCAATCAAAATTCCAACAACCTACTTGGAAGATTTGGAAAAGCTGACTACCAAATTCATCTGGAAGGGAAACAGACCTTGAACAGCTAAAAACATCCTAAAAAAAAAAAGAACAAAGTCGGAGGATTAACACTTCCTGACTTTAAAACCTATTTTAGAGCCACAGTGGTCAACACAGCATGGTACTGACACAAAGACAGAAGCGTTGACCAGTGGAATCGAACTGAGAGTGCAGAAATAGACCACCAGATCTATGGTCAACTGATTTTTGACAAGGCACCCAGATCCTCTGAACTGGGACAAAATAGCCTTTTCAATAATTGGGCATGGAAGAACCAGATGTCAATAGCTAAAAGAATGAAAGAGGACCCCTAACTTATACGCTACACAAAAATTAACTCAAAGTGGATCAAATACCTAAATATAAGAACTATCACTGTAAAGCTTCTAGAAGAAAATATAGGGAAACATCTTCAAGGCGTAGTAATAGGAGGTAGCTTCCTAAACTTTATGCCCAAAGCACAAGCAACAAAAGAAAAAATAGATAAATGGGAACTCCTCAAAATCAAATGCTTCTGCACTTCAAAAGACTTTTGTCAAAAAGGTGAAGAGACTGTCAACTCAATGGGAGAAAATGTTTGGAAATCACATGTCAGATGAAGGTTTGATTTCCTGTATAAATAAGGAAATCATACAACTCAACAACAAAAGAACAAAAAAATCGAATTATAAAATGGACTAGATATGAATAGGTATTTTTCTGGAGAGCAAATACAGATGGCTCAGAAGCACGTGAAGAGAAGCTCATTTTCATTGACTGTAAGGGAAATGCAGATCAAGACTACAATGATATACCACCTCACACCTATAAGAATCTTAAACAAACAAGAAACCATAAACTTTGGAGAGGATGTGGAGAAAATGGGACACTTATGCACTGCTGGATGGAATGTATAATGGTGCAGCCACTATGGAAGACTGTTTGGCGGTTCCTTAGGAACCTAAACATCGAGTTGTCCTATGACCCAGCAGTAGCCCTACTTGGTAATACCCAGAAGAACTGAAAGCAGTGGCACAAACAGACATTTGCACACCAATGCTCATAGCAGCATTATTCACAATCACCAAAAGTTGGAAACAAACCAAATGACCATCAACAGACGAGTGGATCAACAAAATACGGTATATACATACGATGTTATATTTTACAGCATTAAGACAAAATGATGTCCTGAAGCACATGGCAAGATGGATGAGCCTTGAGGACACAATTCTGAGTGAAGTTAAGCAGACACAAAAGGATAGATACTGTATTATTCCATTTTATAACCAGCATAAAGGTACAATCAGAGGCTTGGTAATATGGAATATAGGGGACTTAGAGATACATAGAAACTAGAGATGGGTGAACCGCTAGCTAATGAGGTTGAACTCCAGTGTCATGGAATAGCTAGGCGTGAAGGTGATTCTGTAGTGGGTCTAGAAGTAAAATTACCATATTGAAGATGAACAAGATTGAAAGGGGTTATGTAGACCTATGTGTCCCACTGACTCATACTAGAAATATGATTTAGTTCTGGCAAGAGTTACTTCAAAGATATGGTTCTTGTACAAAGAGTATTTAAGTCCAGGGTAAAGGGGGAAAACTGCTGTTGCATGCTATGAACTATGTTCAAAAGGAAACCATCAGCACTAACACAGCAACAGCAGAGGTAAATAATGGGGTGAGGGACAAGAGTTAAGAGGAGGTTTAGATTTTGTATTTGGCGAGGGTATATTTATTGATTTTCTGTCTGTTAGGAACAATGAAATATTCTAAAATTGGGAATGTTGATGAATTGTGGACTTTGGGTCTTCTACATGATGCCTGATGAATGCAGGTGATTGAAAGATGCAGGATGCATTGACGGAGAAGTAGATTGGCAAATGATGCTGTATATTTATGAATGAAGGTTGTGCTGCTACAGAAAGGAACAATGTCGTGAGGCATGCATCGATGTGAATGAACATGTGGGACATCTGGTGAGACAAAATAAGCCAGAAATTAAAAAAACAACAATGGTATGGTCACCTTTCGAAAATCCTTATAAGAAAACAGGGACCTAGGTTGTAAGCTTTTAGAGCAGCACATTAAGTCCAGAATGGTGATTATTATTTCTGGATTTTGAGAGGCTGTTTTTTATGTACAACCTGATATTCAGATAAGAACCAAGCCCAACAGGTTGGGGTAAAAGTAATTCAGAACATAGGGGTAAGGAAGACAGTGTGAGACCAATGGAAGAAAGGTTTATTTGACGTGGAACTGAAGTTTTCTGTAGTGCATAATCTAGTTCAACCTACTTGTGTAGCTCATTTGAACAATTAAAGCACAGAAAGCACAGAAGAAGGAAGAGGTCTTTTAATCCTGTATAGATTATTGTAATGCCTGGAAACATCCTAGAGTATATTAAGCAGATAATCAAAAAGTATTGACAAAGTCCCCCCAAGAAGGGGAGAAAGAATATGGAACTATTAAACCTTACCATCAGGTAATCCCCTGATAATGTGTCAGACTATAGGGATGCCCAAATCAATAGGCCATGCCCTCGATCATAAGGTTTTCTCTTGTGAAGCTTATGTAGGTATTGGAGAAGCTTAGGCTACCTATAGGCATGCCTAAAATTTACTTCTGGAGGACCTCTGTTGTTGCTAGATGTGACCTCAGTCTCTCTAAGCCCAACTCTTCAAGTGAAATCATTGCCCTTCCCCCTAGGTGGGACATGACATCCAGGGGTTAAAGTCTACCTGGCTATGTGGGAGATGACTCCTAGGGGTGAATCCAGACCTGGCACCGTGGGATCAACAATTCCATCCTGACCAAAAGGGGGACAAGAAATGTAATTAATAAAGTACCAGTGGCAGAGAGAGTTCAAATAGAGTTGAAAGGCTACTCTAGAGGTTGCTTTTATGCAAGCTTCAGGTAGACCTTGCTACCTATCATAACCTGCCAACCTCCAACCAGAACCATTCCTGCCAATCCTAAAGAACACCTAGAGGAATATATAAGATTCCACAAGTGTTCCATGCACTACAGTAACTATCCAGAAGCCTACAACCTCTAGATGGGTTCCTGGTCCTGATAAGTCCTGAAACCTAGGCCAGCCTATCCACAACATCAGATAGTTCCATCTCCCTACCCCATATTACTGACAGACCTTCCAATATCAAAAATTTAGAATTGCCATAGCCCAAACAACCCCAAAGAAAGGTATGGAAAGATCAAAGGTGATGGTGAAATTATGCATAGAAGATAGGACTTAACAATTTAATGGTTCAGCATTCATATTCATTTATTATCTCTTTTAGTCTCCAGTATTTTAGAGCAGCTAGAAGTAAAAACCTAAAATTGTGAAATTGTAACCCATGTCAAAGTCTGGAATATGTCCTACAACTAATTATGGTGCTGTGCATAGAAATTTATAGCTTTTTTTGTATATATGTTATTGTTCACAAAAAAAGAAAGAAAGAAAAAGTCAATTGTGATGATAAAAAAGTATTTAAGCCCTCTACCCTCCTATATTCTGGAGCAGCTAGAAGGAAAAATATGAGAGGATGGTATGGTAGCCCATGACAAATCTGGGATATGTTGTGTAACCACTTGTTGAAGAGTGCTTTGAAAACTATTGCTTTTTTATTTCTTTGCTTTGGATATATGTTATACTATGCAATAAAAAAAGTTAAAAAGAAAAGTTAATTTCTAACTTGATGGGTTTTGAATGAATTAAATGATATGTGAATTTCTGCAGCAAGAACTTGAATTTCTAAGTCTCCTAAGAGGCATTGCCCTTAGAGAAGAACTTTTGGTATTTGGTATTCTAAAATTTCTCTTAGTCAATTTGTGTGTGGTGATAGAAGACTGAGATGTTTTACTTCCTTTATCCTTACTCCACTATTTTTGTTAAAATTCAGGTAGGTAACTTTGACAGTTCTTTTTAAGTGTGGAAAGTGAAAGATAAAGATGTGTATCATGAGATCTGAGTAAATCTCCTAGGGTTTTTAGTTTTTCTGAGTTTTTAGTTTTCCTTTTTTTTTAGTTTTCGGTTTTTCTCTTTAATTTGAATTGTGTAATAATGTCTTAGCATTTTAACGAAAATGTACAATTTACAAAGCCCTTTCATTTCCGATCTCATTTACAGACAATGTATATTTGAAAACATAGAAAATGTCCATTACAGACAATGTATATTTGAAAACGTAGAAACCTTTGAAGGGCTTTGTGATAAATGTAAATATTATTTTGTAACTTAGTGTAAAATTTGCAAGTTATTTAACAGTTTAAAAAATATTGATATCTATTAAGAAAATCTGTTAATAGTCTAGGCAAAGTTGCATATGTATTTTTTATTGGAAGTTTATTACTTTTGAGACATTTACAGTGATGGAAAGGCTGATGGTCTTTGGAACCCAGACGGGTGTTGGGGTTGGGTATTGGGGTAGCGGTTTGGGTATGGTGAGGGATGGCACCTGTATAGGACAAGGAAAGCTTCAGGCTAGGAAACATATGAGGCTCCCTTAATACATGGTTGAAGCCCCGTTTGACCAAGTTGGGACTGCAGGTTGGTGCTAGTGACCATCAGAGTCAACTTACGGAGCTTTTTGATCAGAATAATCAGGTAGAATCCTGGAGTAGGGAGCGTGCAGACCTACCAATTCAGAGAGCTTTTTCCAAGGCAGTGCAGGACCTTAAATGTGTCCCTGGAGAGCACCTGTTACAGGGCTGCAGGTCACTCTTCAGTCGTGCTTCCTAGGGCTCTGTTCCACAGTGCCTGAATGGCTGTGTTTCTTTGAGAAATCTCAACACTTTTATGCTGGCATTGGTCCTAATGGGAAGGGCGCTCTTCTCTCTCCTCTGGGCTTTTGGTTTCTGTATCAGAGATGAAGCCCATATTCTCTGGGCAGATCTGGGTTCTCTAGGAACACCCACTTATTCAAGGTATCTAGGTGATGGTTTTCTCATGTTTCTGTTTTCCTCTTTATAGGCTTTCTTAGCTAAAGCAGAGGCTCACTGGTAGGAATGTTTTTGGATGATAAGGTCAATGTGGAGTGAAGTAGCAGAGGAGAAAGGATCATCATCATCTTGGTTTTTTTTTTCCTTTCTCAATTGCTTTTGCTTTTCATGCAGGAGAATCTCATTCCCATTGATCCCCTTCCCAGTGCCATCTCTGTAGAATCCTCCTTTACTCTGACATTCATTCCAAAAACTGGAATCCATAACCTACATTTTTGGATGAGCAATCCTGATTGTAATGATTGTAAGTAACAGGATTAAAAAGAAAGTTGATACAAGAGATTCTTTTAAAACCACATTTCGACAGTATCCTGACCTTGGGAATCAGTCCAATCTCTTACATCTTTTATGAATCAGAACTTGACAGTTTAACTCAGCAATCACTTACTGTCT
>PVIY010025265.1:0-36945 GCA_004026745.1 Myrmecophaga tridactyla
GTAACGTTTGCTTCTCTTTCAGCCGACGTTGGCGTCGCTGGAATCGATTCAATCGAAGAAGATGTAGGGCTGCAGTGAAGTCTGTCACGTTTTACTGGCTGGTTATTGTCCTGGTGTTTCTGAACACATTAACTATTTCCTCTGAGCACTACAACCAGCCTGACTGGTTGACACAGATTCAAGGTACAAGCAGAAGCTCTTCTCTTTTGTTCTGAATTAAAGATTCCTAAGGCTGGCCTACTGCAGTTTAGTCTTATCTGAGCGATGTATAATAAAGTATAGGAGCATTTCTCCTGAAGACTAACTTGAAAGAAGACAGGAACAGTCCAAACACTGGCAGCTTTCCTCCTTGTGTACCTGGAGTTGGAATGCCGTTTGTGCTGCATTGTATAACACTTTGAAGTTGATTAATGCCGACACATCTCACTGTCCTAATTTGTGACAACCTAAGATCAAGAAATCTTGGAGTTGAAAGGGACTTCATATCCTTTCTCCTTGCCCCCAAGGGAAGCTTTATTCTCTTCTATTGTATTCTTGGCAAATGATATTGTTCCCCTGCCTTAAATACTCTAACTGTTTGTGGGAGGAGCTCATTTTCTGAGACAGCCCATTCTGGATTTGACAGGTTCAATCCCTTACATCAAGTCAGTTTGTTTCCATCTAACTTTCCAGCCTGCTTGGTGGTATTTTCTGCTGTTAAAAATGATATCTTTAGGCAATTCTTTATATTATAGTGCTCTCAGCAAGACCAGACAGGTCTTTTCTTATGTGATTAAAATAAAAACTGTAATATGATATGATGGTCTAAATGCAGACTCATAGACATTTAAGCCTAGAAAGCTTCAGAGATTAGGCAATAAACGTCCCCTCCCCATTTTATAGTCAGTGAGACTGAGGCCCAGAGAAACAAAGTAATTTTTCCAGGGTCACACATCCAGGTAATGGTGAAAGCAGTACTAGAACCTGACAGAAAAATAGACTATACACATGAATGCCACATTTCTGCCCAGGGCTAAGATATAATGGATTCTCTGCAAACAGAGATGCAGGCATGATTGAGAAGGTGGTGTTTCCTGTGGGGACTGATAAGGAGGGAAGTATGAGGAGGTGTGAGGAGAAACAACGTGTCTGAGTGTCACCCACAGTGACATCCCAAGAATGTGTGCTCTCTTTGTCTTTCCAGATATTGCTAACAAAGTCCTCTTGGCTCTGTTCACTTGCGAGATGTTGGTAAAAATGTACAGCTTGGGCCTCCAGGCATATTTCGTTTCTCTTTTTAATCGGTTTGACTGCTTTGTGGTGTGTGGCGGAATTACCGAAACAATCTTAGTAGAACTGGAAATCATGTCACCGCTGGGGATCTCTGTGTTTCGATGTGTGCGCCTTCTAAGAATTTTCAAAGTGACCAGGTAAGAAAACATATCTCGCGGAAGGTATTTTCTAACGTAGTGGTAGTCAACCACATCCCCAGGTCAAGTAATGTTCTTTGCTCAGTCCTACCTGGGATGTTTTGTGCTCATGCCCTCATTCTGATTTGCAGGCACTGGACCTCTCTGAGCAACTTGGTGGCATCCTTGTTAAACTCTATGAAGTCCATTGCTTCACTGCTGCTTCTGCTTTTTCTCTTCATTATCATCTTCTCCTTGCTTGGGATGCAGTTGTTTGGCGGCAAGTTTAATTTTGATGAAACACAAACCAAGCGGAGCACCTTTGACAATTTCCCTCAAGCACTTTTAACAGTATTCCAGGTGAGTTCTCCCTTTTCCCTCCCCTTTATGAGCAGCATAAATATACCTTATTATCTGTCTATAACTCAGTAAGAAAAGAAAATCCATTTTTTATTAGTAATCTCTGCCCTAATAATAGTCTGGTAACTTTTGGCCATTTAAGTTAATTCCTTTTGCATTATTTTCCAGTTAACTTTGTGATGTGATTTCATTAAATTAACTCTCTTGTTCTCTTTTTTTTTTTTTAAGATAGCCAGACATATAACAAAGTGATAAACCAAAAACTTTTGTTTGATTTTGTGAGCTTTCTGAGGTTTCTGTAAGATAGGCTCTAAAATCCTCTTTTTATTCTTACATAATTTCTAATTGCAGACAAGTTTTATAATCCTGGTTATAGTTGATTTATGCAAAGAAGTGAATTCTAAAGTCCTAGTACTTTGGTGTATAGGCAGAGGAATCAGCCCTCTGCTGCTCTTTTTTGTTGTAAAGAGAATGGTCAGAGATTCTGAGGACACCTGTGCCAATGGAGCTTTGCTGGCCCTGGGCTGGGAAAGGAGCCACAGTGTCTCAGAGATGCACAAACCACCCTGCTGCTCAGAGCAATGTCATTTTCCTCACTACACCTGCCTCTGAGCTTAGCTGTTCTTTCCCCCTCTTATATTGTGAGCTGAGCCCCCATCTTAGGTAGAGCCTGGCAGATGAGTTTTAAAAAACCATCTGTCTTTAACATATGCCGTGATGTCAGTGCATCATAGTCCTGCCGGAGAGGCAGGGTGGCATGGTGGGGAGGACAATGGACTTTGGGTTCCATGGTAACACTTTCTATACTCAGTTCTTTGATATTAGATGAGTCACTTACCCTTTTCTGGAAAAATGAGAGACCAGAAGGAATGAATATCTAAGATTCATTGGCCATTTGGTTATTCTTTTTTCCTATCTTAATTCTTTTAAAACAACCATTTAGTCATTCATTGATAACACATACCTGTGGTACAAAATTCATATATTACAAAAGGATATAAAGTGACAAACAAATCTCCCTCCAACCCAGCTACTCATTTTCTCTTCTAGGAGACAATCACCATTAAGCAGTTTGTTGTATATTTGTTCCTAGATATAATCAACCTACTTATCTACCTGCCTACCTGTAGATAAATTTACACAAATGGTAGCTAATTCTACATACTGTTTTGCATCTTGCTTTTATCACTTAAAGTGTCATTAAAAGCCTCCCTTATTTGTCCATAAAAATTTGCCTCTTCCTTTTAAGGACTGTATAAATTCTGGGGTGTGGATGTGACATAACTCATGTAACCAGTCTCTTACTGATGAATATTTAGGTCATATCCAGGTTAGTACTCATTTAAACAGGACTGATGAATGAACATTAAATGGTCCATGTGTGAGAATATATGATAAATTCCCAGAAGTGAAATTATTGATTTAAGAGGTATGTCCATTTTAAACTTAGACACCATTGACAAAGAACTCTATCTTTAAGGTTATGTTAATTGAAACTCCACTAGCAATGTGGAAAATGCCTATTGCCTCACTACCTTTCCTCCATGGTGGGTTTTCCAACTTTTTGATAGTTGCATGTCTGATGAGTGGAAGTGGTATCTCATTATAGTTTTAATTAGTATTTCTCTTATCATGAGTGAAGTTGGATATCTTTTCATACAGCCAAGAGTCATTTATAATTGTTCTTCTGTGAATTGCTTAATCTTTTCAAACTATTTGCTCATTTTTCTGCTTGGTCGTGATCCATGACAATTTAAAATTTTAAAATATCTAGGCCAGATGGAGATAAAGTTGCATTCCCTATCTGAAAGATGGGGCATTTTTATATTGTTGTCCATGTTCATCTGATTCTATTTCATGATAGTTTGAATTATTAAGTACCATCATTAAAGAAGATTAAATGTGAAATTTTAGGTAATAATAGCATCTATTCGTGAGATGGTTTGTAAATTTACACAAGGCATTTGGAATTCCCTGCTTCTAAACTCCTAGATGTAACTCTAATTTCCAATTCCTTTCCTATGTGGAATACCATGCAGCAGCTACAAAGAACGAGATGAACCTACCAACTGTTGTTTTCAGAGTGAATTATTAAATGAAAACAGGTTACAGGAAAATTCATGTAGTATAATATCCTTTTTATGTTCAAAAAGTCAGAGAGGATACCATCTGCCTGTTTACTCTAGATGTGTGTATATGTAAGTAAATGCATTGATAAATGTCTTGAGAGTAATACACCAACAGCATGCTCTCTGGGGAGGGGGTTAAAAATGGGTGGGTGATGCATATGTCTAAGGTACATAAATCTTATATGTAATGTTAGATTTTTTTCATGAGAATAAGTAACTCATATTTGTGTAATTAAAAATAATATTTTGAAAACCCTGTGGAATGACAGATGGATTTGCTCAGTGTACGATGGACTGCTAAAGGCAGCTTAAACCAGGTTTAGGCAGCTGCCAAGGAACTCTGGGACAGCATCTGTGACTTGTGGCACCGTCAGCTGCCAAACTGATACAAGTTTTGGCTTCTTAGATTCTGACAGGTGAAGACTGGAATGCGGTGATGTATGATGGCATTATGGCTTATGGAGGTCCTTCATCCTCAGGAATGATCGTCTGCATCTACTTCATCATCCTCTTCATCTGTGGTAACTGTATCCTTTGAGTTGAATTCTTCTGCTCTGGGATCCCAGATTTAGCTGTTTTCCTCTTAATCTTCTCTTGGTCTGTAAAGAGAAGACCAGGGTTTTGTTCTTGTTTTCTTTTGTTTTTCTTTCTATGAATATCCTTATAGTTCTGGTAGTGGTTGCTGTCGTGGTGGGGTGGTAAATGCCCTAGCCTTTTCAGCTCAATATCTGCTCACCTTCAGTATAGCTGGGGGAATGGTACAGTGTAAGCAGAGTTCCAGTTAGGTTTTGAGAAATGAAAGCTGGCTAAATGAAAGGAAGTCAGGGAGAAAGAGCATGAGACAGCTCCCGTGCTAGTACCAGTGGTCATCCAGCTCAGTGTTGCATCTCCTCTATGGGCCCCAAGAGATACGTAGGGCAATAACAGATTATTCTCCGTGTATCATCCCTGGTAGGTTAGGGATACAGCTATGTCTTAAGACCCTTCATTAAGGGTCTTCATTAAGACTTAAGATTCCTATCAACTAAT
Source organism: Myrmecophaga tridactyla (assembly GCA_004026745.1). Taxonomy (NCBI): domain Eukaryota; kingdom Metazoa; phylum Chordata; class Mammalia; order Pilosa; family Myrmecophagidae; genus Myrmecophaga; species Myrmecophaga tridactyla. The sequence goes on from PVIY010025265.1 coordinate 4,907, forward strand.
TGTTCTTTGCTAATTTGAACATCTTTGGGGGTCGTGTCCGTTGGTTAGCTGCCCTGTCACACTGAGTAACTTTTTGCCAACGTGTTTTACCCTTTTCCCTGCCAAGAGTTACCTTCTAATTCTAGACTACCAAAATTGACACTCAAGTCTGTATTTCCCTCAGTCAGACTCTTCATGATCCTGTAACTTTTGTTTTAGTCTGTTTGATCGCGCTCTCTATCCTCCATGCCTAGCACAGGACCTAACATAAGGAGGCCCACAGTAAATGTTTGGTGAATGAGTTAGTGTATAGATACCTAAATATCACCTCTCAGTCTTCACCCTCCCATTTTAAAGACTCCTAATCTGGATTCTTCTCCTCAGGAATCCCAGATTTAGTTATATTACCCTTAATCTTCTCTTGGTCTTTAATGACTTTTCTTTGGTGTGGAAACCCCAGTACAGACCTGCGCTGGTTTTCTGAAAGGACAGTGCTGTGTGTTGGAAAGTATTCTGTGGAAACACCTATCTCAACATATATAAATCCTACTGGTCCCTCATCCTAGCTTTAATGCCCTTTCCTCCAGGGAGCCATTACTGCCCTGTCTCCTGCCCAAAGGTGAGCTCTTCCACCTCTGAGTGCCCATCAGACTATATCTTTAACCACATGTAAGTTCTATCATGTACTGAAATTTGAGTTGAGCACTTCTTGGTTATTCTTCTTGGTTACTCAAGATTATATGTTTCTTGAGTCAGGGATCTTTTCTTTTTCTTCTTCATATCATTCAAGATACTTCAGGATCTTGTATATAGTGAGGCCTTGGTAAGTGAATGGTCAGTATTTTTTTTTCTGCTATCCCCATGATTGACTCTCTTGGCCACAGTAGAGTATTCCCTGTCCACTCTCTATCCTATTATATGTTGTTTTTCTTTGTAGCACATATCACTATCTGAAATGCTTAAATAGTTGATAATGTTCCATCTTTCCCAACTGAAATGAATGTTTCTTGGGAACTGAGACTCCAATTATGTTTCCTCCCATCTCCTCCGTGCCCAGAATAGTACCTGGCACTTTGAAAGTGCTTGGTAGATCTTTTTGAATGAATTCCAGACAATATCACTGTTTAGGAGGGTCTGGTAATGCTTCTAAATGCAGATGATAGATATTTACCCTTCTTGAAAACCATCTGTTACAAGCTTAGACTGAGTATCCTGTGTTTGTTACCCTGGATTTGCTTTCCCTTATCCAAAAGAGTTTAGTGCTATTGCAGAGCAGGAGATGTCACATTTCTTCATTGAGATCATTAACGGGAATGCTCAATAAAGGTAGTCCCTTCACTGATCCCTGTCTGAGTCACAGTTTCCCTGTGTCCATCCAGAGGCATGCATGTTACCAAGCCGTTTCCCAGCTAAGGAAAAATTGCTTCCCAGACTCATAGCAGCTCCATTTAAAAAATAGTCTAGTGTATCAAAGGTATTTTGAAAGCCTAACTGTAAATCTCTCAAGTTTCTATCCTCTTTAAAGACTTAAACAGATTAGTCAAGCACAGTATTCCCTCTCAGATATTTCATCATCAGTCCCTTGTTAGGTTATATTTGATTATGAGTTCAGCAACCCACCTGAGATTTTATTGCAGAGACTGTGTGGGACAGTGGTGTGTCTCTCCTGGCTCAGAGTCTTGGTCTTCCAGCTGTCTTCTGGACAGATGGCTGTACATCTGCCAAAGAGAAGCCATAGTCAGAGAAGGGGTCATCTTTGACATGCTACCCACTGACCCCTGTCCTTCTCAGAAATGTACTTAAATGCTGATGAATCAGAAATGAGCAACTTCTGATTTGGGAACTTTATTCAGAATACTTAAAAAAAAATTAAAGAAAACCACATTACAACTTCATAGAAAAAAACCAAAAACCTAATACCAACTTTTTCAATCACGTAACTCTTTTTGCTTTTTACTGTTTGCCAAAATGAAATTCAACCACATCAGTCAAAGGTTTAGCCTCAGTAGGAAGTATCAGAAGAATAGTCCAGCAGCATCTGGCAGTAAATCAAGCATGCTACAGATAGTCAGTGTATGTTTGTGGAGTGAATGAATAAATGAGTTATCCACAAACTCTGAAGGACATTTCAAATGAGAATGCCTCCAACTATCTTGTTCAAGGTAAAGGGGTCTATTTTGAAAGAGGCAACACTACCCTGGATATACATGTTACAGTATGTTTGTTTTTAAGGAAATAACACACAGCACACAACTTTTTGGTAAGGCTATGTTATGTTATAGCTTGTTCTATACAATCTATATGATATCATGTATATCATAGCTATAGATAGATATATGTACATGCATGCATATAGGGACATGTTGAATGTTTGTAGGTTTTCATTGGCTTTAGTGAATTTTAATTTTGCTTCTTTCTAGACTGACTTCTACAGGTTTCTAGTTTTCTTGAAAACCAGCGTTCCTTGTAGCTGTGGTCCTCTGGCTTTACCAAGTGAATAAAGCACTAGGGACAGCCAGCTGCTACCAGTGCTTCCCGAAATGCAGAGAAGTGCAACTTCGGCATTGTTGACCATGATGTAGTTGCATTTGGAAATGTATTGTTCCCTTAAAATTTTCAAATTAGATATTCTACTGAATGTCTTTTTGGCCATCGCTGTGGACAATTTGGCTGATGCTGAAAGCTTGAATACTGCTCAGAAGGAGGAAGCTGAAGAAAAAGAAAGGAAGAAGATTGCCAGGTAATGCCATTTTCACCAGAGGTGTTTGCTCAGGGAGCTGTCCACAGCCAAGGCAGGCCTGCTGCTGCTGGAGTCACACACACTCCAGAGTACTATAGCCCCCATGTTGCTTCTCTGTGGTGATCATGAGGACTGTGTAGGGCAGACCAAAGAGGATGGAGTCTTGGGCAGCAGCCAGGCTCTTGGCTCTCACTCCCTCAGAGCTGAGAGTGGGAGTTGCACTTTCCCATGCTTAAAGAATTGCTGCAGTTAATTTTGGTGTCATAAAATAAATGATGCATTCAATGCTGATTAGCTCTTGGATGAGAATTTTAATAAGATGATCTGTATAATGAATCCATTGCACTGAAATTAACAGGAAGCTCTGAGTTTGGGTCATGCTAAATTCTTTCTGTCAGTGTTGTTTCCAATTAAATTCTGTCCTTCATCAGGGTACTGTTGATTCAGAATCCTGATTAGCATTTTTATACATAGCAATATGGTTATTTGGTTCCTCATGTTCTTTTCTCTTTAGAAAAGAGAGCCTAGAGAATAAAAAGAACAACAAGCCAGAAGCCAACCAGATAGCTAACAGTGACAACAAGGTATTTGTTCTAAACTACTCCTCTCTTATTTCAAAATGATTCTGTTAGTATCTCCCTTAATATACCATTTACACCATGAAAGTGCCCTATGTGATATTTTGGTGTGAGAATATGGCACACACCATATCGCATGCTTCCCAGCAGTGATATGATTGATTTAAGCAGCCTTTTGGTTGTTAATCAATATTTTTCCAGAGAACAAGTGTGATAAATATTGACCTGGCTTGACCACTTATTTTTTTCATATTGGAATTGTATGGTCAGACCTCACCTGTAGGCAACATCATGTTAGCATCTTGAGTGGAGATTCTAATCAGGAGCTGTTAATTGATGTCTCTTCTCAGAGGTGATCTCAAATCAGGTGGCCTGAGTGGCCTCAGGGTTACACTGTTGAACTGTTCCCCCCTTATGTCAGCTCTGGGTTTTTCATTTGTTTGTTTGTTCATTGAGGTTGGTAAATATTTACTGAGTGGCTACTGCGTAACAGGCACTGGGAATTCAGGAATGAGCAAGATCAATGGTTTCTGCCTTCATGGAGCTCACAGTCTAGCAGGGAGACAAGAAACTAAAATGCAGTTATCATGTGGTGTGTATGATAAGTGCCAGGATAGGGGAGACTGGATATTTGGATAGTGCTGGTTAACCATGACTGGGTAGGGCTTCTACCCCATTGATCTCCTCATCTGTACTCTTTCCTCAGGCTGTCTTAAGTAAAATCACCATCTGGGAACATTTACCTGGGCTGCTCTCCCTCAGATAGACACACACTTTGGAGGGAACTTTTCTTTCCTGTGTTGAACAGCAGGGTTGATTCTTCACTTTGATCCTCTGAAGTTCAGTTAAGTCAGAGGTTCCCCTCTTCCCGAGACGTCTCTGTCATCCTAGGTTACAATTGATGACTATCGAGAAGAAGATGAGGACAAGGACCCCTACCCGCCTTGTGATGTGCCAGGTATGGTGGCAGAGGCTCATGAGGGACAGACTATCGGCTTATGCGCTATGTGGCTTTCCCACCATGCTGTGATGGCTGCTGTGTCAGCGGCTGATTTGCCTAGCTAGGGTGCACACTAGGCTTCTGAGGCCCTTTAGGTCGTGGGTCTAATCCCCCTTGTGGACCAGTTAGCTCTGCTTTTTCTTGGTCCCAGGCAGCATGCATAACCCAAATTCTCAGTATCAGGAAGAAAAGTATGGGTAGATCAGGCAAGCCCAATGTATGCTGAGAAAACTCTTAAAGACAACCAGTTGTTATAACTCACCTGACTGGTGTCTCTCCCTGAATTGGCTAATTTGGTGGGACTGTGTGAAACTGGGGGAGTGTGAGGCACTGATCATATGTAACCCTGAAGTCCTCCACACTTCTTTTGGAGTGAGGCTGAGTAGGAAAGTTACCTGGGAAATAGCCAGTGCTAGGAGGATGGCAGTGAGAATCCTACTGCTGCCTCCTTTTATCTGTGGTCAGACCTTGAACTGGTGGGAAGCCTCATTCCCATGACCAAACACACACCAGTTAAGAACACTTCTCAGCCTTTCCCTACCCCTTCTGTCCTCCACCCCCACCCTTCCCATGTACATTCAGTCCATATGCCGAAGAAGCAGGAAGGTTTTGATAATTATAAGCAGATGAATGTTAATGTTTAAGCCAAATTTTAGTGTGAAATTGAGAGAAATAATTCAAACTCAGATGCAGACTTTGTTTATGTTATACCTGTTAAAAACATACTTCATTTAAAGTAGGTGACGAGGAAGAAGAGGAGGAGGAGGATGAACCTGAGGTTCCAGCTGGTCCCCGTCCTCGCAGAATCTCAGAGTTAAACATGAAGGAGAAAATCGCCCCCATCCCAGAAGGAAGTGCTTTCTTCATTCTTAGCAAGACCAACCCGTAAATACATTCCTTCTGCTTCTTGTCTGTGACCCTACCTACTTGTTTCAAGGTGGCTGGGGATGGAATGAGAGAAGGCAGCTCACAGCCCCCTTCCGATCCTGAGCAAGTCCCCTCCAAATCCCCTCCAGTCCCTCTCCTGCTTCAGCCTTGCCTTTCCTTCCTGTTCATGTCTTCTTAGCCTTCTTTCTGGATGAAGGGACAAGGGTGGGACTAGATTCTGGGAGGAGTGCCATTCCAGAGTCTTCTCCTGCCTGGACCTGTGCACTGGGGTCAGCAGTGGTGAAACAGCCTTGTGCTTATCAAGAGAGTCCCGTGGGTCCACTGATGTGGTGTTGTCTGCACTATCACTTAGTCAGTATTTCCCACCCCATAAACCCTCTCTTAAGGAGTAGATCTTCTGTCAAGATGCTTTGTGGTATGAGAATTTTGGAACCAAGTTCTGTCCAGCAGCTTCATCCTGAGACCCAGTTTAGTTGATCATTTTTCTCCTTATTGAATGGTATGATAATAAAGTAATACTGCTTAACAATATTTTATAAATTGCAACTATTTAATTCAGCTCTTTGAAATTCTTCTTGAAATGGCATTTCAGTATTAAAATGATAAGATACAAGAAACATGTTAAATACAAATACTGTAAGGGTAAGAAGTTTATTTACTAGCAGGTTTCTAGGTTTTAAATCGTCTGGGATTGAGTGAAATGCCAAGGGGAATAAATGACTCCTGGAAACGTTTCTAGAACTTAGAAAGTATTCTTGGCTGTCAGAGAACTCTGTATAATTCACAGGCTGAGGAAACAAGGTGGGAAGCAAGGCATTCTGGAGTGCTTAGAGACTTGAAGATTTGATGATAGTTTTTATAGCTCATCCCTGTAATGAGTTTGGCTGTCCCTTTAAAAATGAAAGGCTATTAAACCAATGTTACTGATACCTGAAGCTCACTGTATATACATATGTTAAAGGAACAGGTTGTTTACCTTAAAATCTGTGAGCGCTCCTGCCCTCACTACCTTGGAAGGTCCTCCCCATACTCAGCTGCTAACTGCTGGCAAGCATTCCAGGGGGTGCATTCCAACATTAAGTATTAAGCAATCCCTAAAAGGGGAATTTGAAGTCAGGGGTCATTTTCATATAAAATTGACTCCAGTTTTTATCTTTTCTTTTTTAAGTTGTTCATAGTGCTTTTCTTTTTTTCTTTAATTGAGAAATCTTCACACACATACAGTCAGTCCATACACGATGTACATTCAGTGGCTCACAATATCATCACACAGTTGTGTATTCATCATTATGATCATTTTTAGAACATTTGCATCACTCCAGAAAAAGAGATAAAAAGAAAGAAGGAAAAACTCATACATCCCTTATCCCTCCCTTTCATTAAGCACTAGTATTTCAATCTACCCATTTTTTTTTACCCTTTATCCCCACCCCCCATTTTTTTTTATCCTTATTTTCTTACTCATCTGTCCATGCCCTGGATAAAAGGAGCATCAGCCACAGGGTTTTCACACAGTCACATTGTAAAAGCTATATAGTTATATAATCATCTTCAAGAATTAAGGCTACTGGAACACAGTTCAGCAGTTTCAGGTATTTCCCTCTAGCCACTTCAATACACCATAAACTAAAATGGAATATCTATATGATGCATAAGAGTAACCTCCAGGATAACTGTCAACTCTGAACGCTCAGCCACTGACTCTTTATTTTGTCTCATTTCTCTGTTCCCCCTTTTGGTCAAGAAGCCGTTCTCATTCCAATGATGCTGGGTCCTAGTTTATCCCAGGAGTCCTGTCCCATGTTGCTGGGGAAATTTACACCTCTAGGAGTCATGTCTCCTGTAGGAGGCGAGGGCAGTAAGTTCAAGTGTAACCCCAGTTTTAAAGATGAAAAAGTATCTTCTCAAAGGAAAAACCTACATGTATTCTATGGGCAAAAAAATTAATCTTTGAATTCTGAAGTCAGGTGCTGACATTAAAGATACTCAGTCACTTACAAGCCTGCTGGGACACCAAGGAACAACAAGAATGGGTTCTGATGGTCCACAGAGCCATTGTTAGATGGGGTGCTGGGCACGTGCTATCTTCTCTCCCTTCACAGGACCTCAGAACTGAGTTCTGTCATGTAGTGCAATAAGGCTCTTCCATTTTAGTAAAAAATGTTGTCTCTTTCATTTAGCTTTCTAAGGAATCGTTGTTATGGACCAACTCCAAAATGTAAAAAATTACATTTGTGACAGACTCTTTCCATATACCATATTTCATGAAGCCTAAGTTATTGCAAATCATATTTTAATACAGCCAAATTGCAGTACAAGAAAGGGATTTGTTTCATTCTTTTGGACTGTTGAGATGAGATCTAACCTCAGTTTTTTTCTAGAAGCAGGGGAAATAAGTAATTGGGCTTTGTGTTATAGTGGAAAAACTTCAGAGAAAGACAAACCTGGGTTGGCAATTCCCTGGTCCTTCCTAGCTGTGCCAACTTGAGAAATTTTCTTTATATCCTTAAGCCTCAGTTGCCCCCCTGTTTAGAAGGGCAATAATCCCCAGTTTTAATGAGTGAATGAAATAGTCTCTGTGGAAGTACCTAGCCCAGAGTTGGCTGTACCACTGACCCTCAGGGACTGCTATCCATGGGTTTCACAAGACTAATGGTCAGATCATTCAGAGTTGCCTGGGTGGGGGTCTGGGCAGCACAGCAGATGGCTCCCCTCTGCCTGATCTCTCACCACAGAGTGGCCCCACTGTTAAGGACCCCAGTGTGCTGAAGGCTTCAGCCTGTCTGGGCCTTGTCTGGGAATATGTCCATGAAGTGGCTTTTCCCCCACAGGATCCGTGTGGGCTGCCACAAGCTCATCAATCACCACATCTTCACTAACCTCATTCTGGTCTTCATCATGCTGAGCAGTGCTGCCCTCGCTGCTGAGGACCCCATCCGCAGCCACTCCTTCCGGAACACGGTAAGCCACTGAGAGAGGAGAGGTGGGAGGGGTTATCACCAAGATAGGGCCTTTGGAGGCCTGTGAAGCTAAAAGCTAGAGGAGGCTTCTCGTTCATCTTGCAACATTTTATGCTTGAGGTTTGTGTCAGAAAGGTTTGGTTTTATCTGTGCAAATCTTTATTGAATTATTATTTTGAGCTCTTCATTTTAAACATTCTCCGGTAATTTATTTTGTATTCATGGCCCCGGTTTCTCTTCCTCTTCATGCCTTGCTGCCAACATTTTGGTTCTTCTTTTTCCCTCCCCAGTCAAATTCACACCTACACCCATTTTAAGATTTCTGCCCAGTGGAAGCATTCGGCAGGGAGAAAAAATAAAATTGAAACCAGGTTGTCAACATGTCTAGGAGCTCTTATTTGAGGTTGGGGAAGACATATTTTATGTGGACTTAAATTCACAAAGCTACTTGGGCCCATTCCTGAAGAGAAAGGCAACTTAGTGAGATAGTAGGCTGTTGAGTGATTTTATAGAGAGGTACAACTGTATGTTTTGGTGGGCAAAAGGTGGCTATGCTAAGAAAACATGTAGGGGGTTAAGATTTCTTTTAATTCAGTTTTATCGGTGAGGGATGTCCTTGTACTGCATCCACGTTGGAAAGAAACTTGTCCCGTCTTAGCAGTTCCAGCTAATTTAGCACTGAGACAACCCAAAGGCAAGAAGTTTTAGAAGGCCAGTAGCCTGTTGATTCAATGGCCTAGACATTATAGGGCAATTTCAGGTTATTATCAAGAAGCCCTCCAAGGAGAAGGAAGCCTAGCAAGTTTGTGAGGCCATCAGGCTTTGCTTTTAAAGACTTGAGGATTAAATAAAATGACCAGAGCAGTGCCTCTAGGATTTCTGTCCTGGAAGCCAAGCCCTTATGCTGTTTCTTTCCATTTCTAGTGTTTTTGGTTTTGAATCCTGGCAATTCCAATCTATCAGATTGACGAAATACATGCTCTGCTATGAAGAAGATGAAAAGAATTTCCCCCTAAAGCACCTTGTTGGTAATGATGGAAAGATGAAGTTCCTTGAGCCTGTCTTAGGTTGTATTTCACGGATTAAGGCTCTTGTTAGAGCTTCCTGAGGCCATCCTATCTAAACATGCAAATAGAACAAAAACCTCTGTATCACTGAGTTCCATCATAAAAATGAGACATACAAGGACACAACTTTTGACTGTTTGGAACCTACGTGACACCTAAGTTAGGAGCTAGTCTATTGGGTTAGATTGACAAGGAGTTAATTTACATTGGGACCTCATGTTCTTATTTTTTATTGTAATCATTTCTAAATTAGTTATCTCCCTGCTGCTTCTCCCCAAGAATATTGTTGTTTTTAATAATGTACATATATGATGCATATTAATTTTAAAACACTGCTATGTTTTTTAATAACCTTAGCCAAATTCTTAGTCAAAAAAAGAGAATGGAAGATAAGAACTACTTAAGTCAAAGAACTTTGACCCCCAGGCACCAGGTTGAGTTGTGGACTTGTAGGCAGCAGTGTCTTTCTTGGCTACCCCAAGTGCTTTCAATGTTAATAGTTTTGATGTGACCTAGCAAAGAAATAAGGAGAAAGTGAAGGGTCCTGATAGTGTACTGGAAAATGCCTTTCATTGCCTGGCCAGAAACAACAATATGGAGAAGTGTTCAAACAAAATTTATAAATCCAGAACCAGAGGCAGTTTGGAAAATGAATACCCTCTGAAGAGAGACTGTCGTCAGAAGAGAGCTGGACTTTGAAGCAGAGCTCCTCACCTTATTGTAACAGAAGCAGTACAGCGTTACCCTGGGGTGGATCACCTACTTAAAACAAGAGTGCCCCGTGGCTCTAGACCACACTTCAAAGGCTCAGCTCCTTGCTCAGCAATACCTATGGCTTGCTATATGTCCTAAGCTAGTATCCCCCACTTTATTCGCAGCATCCACTTCTGTTAAATGAATGGAGTTGGCCTGGGTGGTCTCCAGATTCTCCTTGGCTTACCTCTTCCGTCCTTTCACAGCTATAGGACATGGTTGTCATGGAGATGAACAGCTCCCTGTGAACTGCCCACTTGAATGGTCAGACTTCTTGCTGTTGACTTACCTTCCCCTCAACCCCCAACCCCAGCCCTGAGGAGGAGCAGAGACCCCAGGAGGGATTAGCAGGGCTCTGTCAGTTGGATAATAGTTGGTATTTTCAGGAATGCCAGTGGAGTAACCTGGACTGTTAATTCAAAGGCCAAAGCAGCCAGTTATCTGAGTGAGCCCATATAGGTAAAAAACAGTTGGAAGAGAACAGCATTAGATCAGAGCAACGGGCAGGGGGAAGCTGATAATAAGCTGTTCCTTGCAAGCTTAGCCAACCCAGCACATCAGTGGAGGAAGTGTTTCCCCCCTAATTAAATGGGCTGAAATGAGATGGGATATGTGGAAGCCTCTGGTTCCATTTGATGCTGCTAATATCTTTTTTTACGTTTTTCTACCAATGTAAAGTTTAGCTGGGTGACAGCATACTTCAGCCAAAAAAGCAGTTACAAATCCAAAATATATATAAGTCTAATTTATCTAGAACCACAAGGAATATTGTAGATATAGTGCTCTGATGAGAAGAGGCTATTAATAAAGCGCTTTTAGAAATGAGCCTCTGTCTGTCCAAGACAGACTGGTAAGTGAGTCAACATGAGTGACTAAAGGAGGTAAGTATTACAAAATGCTCTTTTTTGGTCATAAAGAAGAGCTATAATCAGATGAATGTGGAGCGCATGTAAGGATTTCTGCACTTAATTCCAGAGTGGCAGGGTTATCCCAGAAGAGCTGGTCTCTGACACGCAGGTTCTGCCCATGTCAGAGTTTGTCTGGATGCCTTTTTCTCATTTCCACATGTTGTGCCTTGCAGATACTGGGTTACTTTGACTATGCTTTCACAGCCATCTTTACTGTCGAAATCCTGTTAAAGGTAATGGATTTTTCATTGATCCTCATGTATTTTAAAGCAGCTGTAGCAATAATAGTTGCAATTCTTTGTTTACCTTCCAGATGCTAGGTTACGCAGATTATGTCTTCACTGGTACTTTTGCATTTGAGATCATTTTGAAGGTAACAGGTTACACAGAAGTGTGCTTAAAGGACCTACTCTTGTGTGTGGCACACAGGAAGAAAGCTTGAAGTGCTTTTGACTTTTTATTTTCATTTTTTGCCTTCTGTTATCAAGCTAAACGTTTTTTTTTTTTTAATTGAAGAATTTTTCTGTAACCATCCCGACTTGTTTTTGCTGTTTCTTTTTAACCTTTGAATGCATGTAGTAGCTACCTTTGCTTATGGTAGTGATTGGGAGTTATGTTTTGTTCCTTTTTGTTTTTATATCCTGTAATGTTTGCCAATTGATAACAGATATGTCGCTATGTGTGAACTTTCTTTCACCCTTCCTGGCATCAAAGTCAGAGGAGAAACATTTTTCCTATGTAAGGAGCATATATCTTTTTTTCATTTCTCTCACTGAATTATGTTTTCAGTGGCCTAAAATAGTAAGACACTATTTTCTTGCAATGGGACTTGCAAGATAACTTCAGTGTATTTGTGTTAGTATATCTTATGTCGGCTTTAATGGCTGGGCTTACATTTACAGAAAGGGAAAGAGTGTGCTTCGGACAGGGCGACCTAAATGTATTGCCCACGCATGAGCCACAGTTGCTGTTTGCCGCGTGTAGTTTGTGTACTGACTGCGAAGACTGTCCTATGGCTGAGTTCATTTCTTAACTACTCACAGTTCTGGAAACCAGCAGCAGAGAGCTCAGAAACTCCTGTGCCTAGCTGAGTACCACGAGGTGTGGGTCACTGCGCTACTGGGGAAATGTGGCCCATGAGAACTGTCAGGACAGTCGTGGCTCTTCGCACGGTGACAGCCTGGGAAGTTAAGACTTTCCATCGCCATTTTCTTTAAACCATTTTGAATTTTTGTGTGAACATCTCAGGAAAAATGTGTTTTGTCTAGACTACTGGGAAACTTGGGCTCTTTACAAAATCTTCTATAAAATTAAACCTCAATTAGCATTGCCAGGGAATGGGGTATTTAGTTGTGTTGTTAACAAAGATGTTAGCACAAAATCAGTCAACTAACCAATCCCTGTTTAAATCTTTGTTATAAATCTTCTAAAAATTCAAACTCATTTTTCTGCCTTTAAGCCAGTGAATTTGATTGAAAGTTTCCTCCTAAGTCAAATCGTGCACGTGATTAATGACCAAATTCTAGCAGTGGCCTTCATATAAGGACTGACTGTTAGAATGCACGGAGATTAGGGTGCAGGGACGTTCTGCTTTCACTTGCTCCTAAGACCAGTTGCTGCTTTTTGGGGGTCGGGGGGGGGGCGTAAAATACCTTCACCTCTGCAAACTGAATGAAGAAATATTCTGCTTAGTCTGTTAGCCTGGTTAATTGAGTTTTTATTTTACTTTCCACCTTTTTAGGTTGTTAAATGAATATAACTTACTCTTGGGCTTTGGGATAAATGAGTGACAGAATTATTTTTTAAAAAAGATTGTTGCTTTTTAATTTCTGTATATTTGTCTCAGTGACTTAAATCTTGTCAACCATTCTCCATTTTTAAAGGTATTTTCAGAGAATGGAAAATAAGGTAGACGAAGGATTCAGAAAATGGAAATTCACCAAAAAACATCTAACATCTAAAGTGGTGGTTCCTGGTGGCCTTGGAAAGATTAGAGGGCTATTTGGTTATTTGGTTAAACCATATGAAATTGTTATTCTTGTAGGTCAAACATGGCTGAATATTGGCAGTAGCATTTGGTTCAGTGTAATTGCCTCTCCTTTCCTGTACTTATCTGAGCCCTTCCCCTCCTTTTAAAAAATATAAGTAGTGAACTCTGACTGTTTTTTCATAGCCAGTAGAAATCTCATTGGGGTATCCATAGTATATACTCCATTTACACATGGCATGTCACTAAAAGCACTGAAACTGACCTAGGTGAGACTCTGTACGACAGCTTCGTAGCCACACTTTGCACATGGTAGGGTAAGTAGACTTGGAGGAGCAGTTTAAAATGCTGAAGACCTTTAGAAGCAAGAAAAGGCTAATGTGGGAAAATGCTGATTTCTTTCTAAATAGAACCAGTGAGCACTTTGGGCTCTAGCTCTCTTTCTAATCTATACTGGGAAGATTGGGCAGGAGCTGACATTTTTGTGGGAAAGCTGCATTGTCTGGGAAGTGATTACATTCTGACAACATAGTCATATGGACTCTCTCCTGAACTGGGGCTCTTTAATCATGCTAATGATGTATTTGTATTTGAAATCTGTCATCATCGTAATAAAGTCTAAATTGGTCTCTTTTAAGATGTATCTGAAATAAAGCTGCCCCTTTCTCAATTTTGTTTGAACAAATTAGTTGGCTGCTGAATCCTGTTGGTTTACATTTCTGATTTCCTAATGTACCTTGTTAATATAGTCATTCTTTCCTTAAGATTTTGTAAAGAGCTCAGGTTTCCTTTCCTCTGGAGAGAAAAAACAATAAATCACTCATGATTCTGCTTATAGATGACGACTTTTGGAGCTTTCCTCCACAAAGGGGCATTCTGCAGGAACTACTTCAATTTGCTGGATATGCTGGTTGTTGGGGTGTCTCTGGTGTCATTTGGGATTCAGTGAGTATTCTGGTGTGTGTGTGTGTATGTGTGCATGCATGTGTGTTCGTTCATTCATTCACTCATTTGTTCCCAGGACTGTTGGTAGGATGGTTTCATAAGGAATTCCAGCATAATTCATAAAGGGCATTGTTTTGAGATTGCATTTAGTTATCCAGGGATCCTTAATTTGTAGAAATTAAGCATTTGAACCATGCATGTTTTCTTGCGTTTCTCTTTTCTTTTCATTCTACTGCTAAGTTGTGTTTATTGCTCTCTGTGACATTTACTTTCAACAGGATAAAAGAGTTTTTGACTGAGTAGAAGGGAAGAAAGCCAGGTTCTGGCGTGGGTTCTTTCAGGGGCTGGCTCAGGACCTTGAAAGCATCTTTCCCACTCAGATCTCAGTTTCCCTTCTATAGAGGAACGGTCAGGACTAAACAATGTCCTGCGGCTCTTTTAGCTTGGACATTTAAGACATCTCTCAATCTCCAGGATGCAGCATTTACTATGAACCTTTTCCTTTGGCCCCTAAAATTCTTCAGCTGGGTGGAGGCTGAGGCTGAAAATCAGGCCCCCAGTTCCTTTCCACAGCATTTAGGGATTTCTAGTGGGGAATCTCCATGACTGAACACTGCCTGCCTGCCATACCCAGGGTTCTTGTGTAACAGCTCCAGTGAGAACGTCCAGGTGTGACCTTGCTTTCCTGCTGGTGTATAAGCGCCTCTGCTCAGATACTGACTATCAGTACCCCCTATATGAGCACATGCATTTGACCTCTAAGTTAAAGGCATGGATAGACTATCTCGCCTTCAGAACACCAGGGACCCTGCCTAAAACAGGCCTCTGTTTTAGTCCACTTCTCTTCCTGATTGTTTCCTAGAGGGAGGGAGCCATGTAGTCATAGCTTAGAAGGACATTGTCACTGGTATCTCTGCAGCTCCTATAAACTCCCAAGCTATGCTTGTCTTTGTGAGCTGCAGCTCTTGCTCACTTCCTCCTGGGCATGTGCTTCAGCCACACTGAACCATTTGCAGGGCTGCAGATGTGCTACATTCACTCTTATCTAGGGCCTTTGTACATGCTACTACCTCAGCCTGCAACCCTTTCTCTTTTGTCTAGATAACTCCTACTCCTCCTTTGGGACTCACCTGGACCTCATCCTCCTAGGTGACCTTCCAAGCTATATCCCAAAGTTGTAGCAGAGTACACTCTATTTATCCCTGTTGTCGTATGTTACCACACTGGATTTCAGTTGCCCATCTCTTCCACTGGACTATGAACTCCTTGAAGGCCACAGAGTCCCAAATACTACAGTAGGTTTCCTAGCTTAAACAGACCCCAAGATCTGAAGCCTAAAACCCAAGTACTACCTAGTGTTTACATTAAGTGTAAAGGACAAAAGGAAATTCATAATTGTATCTCTGCCAAGGTTAGCTGTGTTAAATTGGGGCCTCTGTGAGAACCCACACACCAACTTAGGAAGTACTGTCTAGGATTAGAAGCAGATGACTGGTAAGACTGGTATATAAGCCATGGGAGAGATTAGCTCAGTTCCACGTAGGTCCTTTGCAAGATGTGTACTGGCATTAAGATGAAGTTCAAGTGAAAAAATTAATCTCAAAGTATTTTATCCAATCATAACACGCTCTACTTTTTCTCTACTCTTTCCTTAGATCCAGTGCCATCTCTGTTGTGAAGATTCTGAGGGTCTTAAGGGTCCTGAGACCCCTAAGGGCGATCAACAGGGCTAAAGGACTTAAGGTTTTGATTCTTCTCCTCCAGTCTGGGCTTTCTTAGATTGGGGTTAGCTGTTATAATTACAGACTTTCTGAGGCCTGATGAATTTTAAAGTGAGTTATACATTTGAAAAGAGTACTGATAGGATTTTTAAATTATTATTTATTTTATTTTTATGAAGAAATGTTTATCTGATTGCTGTTAATTTACTTTTTATGATTAATAATGTTTCTTTGCCTTTATTTTAGTCTTTAAATTTGTTCTCATGCATGTTGTACAAAGGCCAGGGGGGTTGTATTTTCCTTTATGGGCTGGGGGAACCTTTGGGTCTGTATGCCAGGCAGCGCTACACCCCATTGCATTTATCCTGACAAAACTAACTGTTTTGGAGGAAACCAAGGAGGGGCCCACTTATAGAGTGTTCCTCTTAGGTACACTGTGAAGTTCTTGCAGATAAGTACCTAAAAAGCAAAGCACAAGGCATTGAAAAATTGGAAAATCATAGAAGAATATTGAAACTCTTGCCTGGTATTCAAGAACCTTAGCTTCCCTCATGGCTAAAATAACAAGGGAAAGTAATGCTCCTCTCTCCTCCCTCCACTCTTCTCTTCCCAGCATGTTGTCCAGTGTGTCTTTGTGGCCATCCGGACAATCGGCAACATCATGATCGTCACCACCCTTCTCCAGTTCATGTTTGCCTGCATCGGGGTCCAGTTGTTCAAGGTGAAGGGGAAATGCCTTCAAGCATACACTGTCAGTTGATTTGTTTGGAGAGAAGGCTACTGACTATGTCCGTTTATTTGTTTTGTACTCAGGGAAAGTTCTATCGCTGCACAGATGAAGCCAAAAGTAACCCTGAAGAATGCAGGTGAGTGCCTTGGAAGTGAGGGTAGAAAAATTGGAAGAACAAATAGAAAATTCCAAGCATTTGCTTATGTGCTAGCATTTCAGAAGGTTTTGTCATGGAGAGGAGGACAGCTTATACTGCATAGATGTCTTTTAATGTTTGGTATGGAATCTAAATCTAGAGAAAACTGACCTAACAATTATGAAGTATCCCAAAAAAATCCTCCTATAACAATTTAGATGGTTTCTCCCCAAATCAAAACTTGAAACTAGACTCCTATGTGATCAGAGCTGGCTGCCCTCTTCTGGCAGATTTTCCAGGTTTCCTCTCTGCTCTTGCTCCTGACACCCACAGTTCAGGCATATTCCCATTCACAAGAGCAGGCAGAGGAGAAATAGGGTGGTAAATATTCATACCTCTTATTAATAGAAATCCAGAAGAACAGTAAAACAGATACAGAAACCATTGCCTAAATTCTTGCAACTGTGTAGAAATCCCTGCCTCTGTCTTTTCAGAGAGGTAACTGAGGCCTGTTTGCACCCCTTATGTTAGTTTGTGTGTTTTTTTGTAAGCAGATGGGATGGTGCAAAGAACACGAATTACAAAGTAGACTGTGGATTGGGTAACTCCAGAGGCTCTGTCACACAGGCTGTGGGCAGCTGGCACCCCTGGAGTTGAGCAGTGGGTTGCAATGTGGAGACACTCTTCCTTCCCTCTCGATGTCTCTGCTTCTTCATCTGTAAAAGAAAAATACTGGATTTTATCTCTTTGGTTCCTTCCAGAAATGAAATTCTATGAGAAATGTTGTGTGCCAGAAAGTATAGAATTCTCTTGGAAAGAAAATTAGGAGTATTGTTTGTATTAAAAGAGGGAATTTGATTAAAACTAAAATGCAAACAAGAGTACACCTGGGCTTATTCTCCAGAGCTTATGGAATTCTCCATTGCTGAAGCTTTTGATTTTTCAGAATACACTTTGAGCCCATCGCATATGGGAAATATTTACTATTGTGCAGTTTTCATTTGTGGACAGGGATATGCTGGGAATCTACCTTGTTGTTCTGGAAAATACACCTAGAGCAGACGGGCACACAGAGTGTGGCAGTGTGTGGAGATGGAGATTAGGCCAGATGGAACTGATTTAATGTTATTTCACCTTTCATATGTGAAGCCAGGATGACCCACACTTCTCTTTCCTCTTTAGGGGGCTTTTCATCCTCTACAAGGATGGGGAGGTTGATAACCCCGTGGTTCGTGAGAGGATCTGGCAGAATAGTGACTTCAACTTTGACAATGTCCTTTCTGCTATGATGGCGCTTTTCACAGTCTCCACATTTGAGGGTTGGCCTGCGTAAGTATAGAGAATGTAGTCTTCTGGGGAGGCTCTGGGGACAAAGCTTCTCTCTGCTTCCTTTTCTTCCATCTTGCTTCTCTGGAGACCCTGAGCTGAACCATCTTTCTTGTTTTCACAGTCACAGGCTTTCCCTGTGATTTTTAAAACTTTGGACCACTTAGTAAGCACTTCTTGACCCACAGGTCTCATCTATCTTATTAGCAAATGATTAACCCTTGTGGCCACCTGGCAGGTCTCTGAAATTTTGAAGCAGGGATAGTATAGGCTCCAGGCAGGGAATTGTCTCAGCTGGCTCCCGGGGAGCATCTCTGGATGGGAATAGGGAGTAGAAAAAGCATTTGTGATGCAAATTCCCATTGGTAGTCATATCAGTAAAGTTGCCATTCCATTGTTCCCATAGAGAGTCTTAATTATGTCCCAAGCCATTCATTCAGTCATTCATTCACTCAATAGGTACTTATTGAGTACTAATATATTCCCAGACATGGATTGCTGCCAGTTCACTGATGAACTCACTCTTTCATAAAGCATGCTCCTGATACCTATTCCATGCAACATGCTGTATTAGGCACTGTAGCAAAAAAAAACAGGATTGTCTGAACATGATTCCTCCCTTCAGAGAGCCCAGATCTAGTCAGGGTGTGATAGTGATACCAGGCAAGAGAGCCTGGTGTGTCCTAGATGTGCTGAATAAGATCTTGGAGAATGACAAGAATTTTGATAGATAAAGTAAGAAAAGCAGAAAGGAGGAAGGTAGAATATACAAGGGAGAGTCTTTTATACCTTTCTTTGCATTGCCCTCAACCTTTGAAGCCCGCACCCCACCCCACCCCACCCCACCCCAGCTCCTGCCATAGAACATACACGTGTACATAAGGTGCCTCCTCTCAGGCTCGTG
This sequence comes from Myrmecophaga tridactyla, assembly GCA_004026745.1. NCBI lineage: Eukaryota > Metazoa > Chordata > Mammalia > Pilosa > Myrmecophagidae > Myrmecophaga > Myrmecophaga tridactyla. The sequence continues at coordinate 23,529 of PVIY010025265.1, forward strand.
GAACTCTGTGGATGCATGTGAGGCTCAGGATTATTTACAGGAATTCCTGTGGAGTAAAAAGGCAGTTTAGCAGGGACTGTCTGTTAAAAAATTGGTCTTGGAGGGAAGAGAGCCGTGGAGTAAAACCCTTCTCCCTACAGAGACCCGGGCTGCAGCCTCAGGTTTTGAATACTGTGTTTGAGCGAATCAGGGCAGCCGCTGAGGGGTAATGAAACAAACATGGGACTTGGGATTCAGAAAAAACTGGGTTCAACTCCCAGCTCTGCCACTGAGAGAATGTATGACTTGGGCACTTAGTTTCCTCTCTGAGTGTGTGTAAGATGAAGGTGATGGTAATGTCTGTCTTTCCAGTGGATGCAAGGATTAAGTGAGAGGATGTGTAAGTGTCTAGCACAGTGTCACTCATGGGGTGGGTGTCCCAAAAGTGTTGAATCAGCTTCAGAATGGGAGTAAATGGAATTCAAGATTGTCACAGTTACATCTCTCTTCCTGCTAAGAGTTCTTCTTGGCATATATTTGACTTTATTTTTGGCATGTATTTAAATTTAAGTTTGGGGAACCTCTCCTAGTTCTTTGGAGATATCCTAATTGGTTCCTTGTTTGTCTTTGCTAGTTATATATACAGTTTTCACTTCCACCACAGTCTTACCTGTAATATTGTTCTCCTATTGGTGATACAAAGTAGGATTATTGAATAGTTTCAAATCTTTAGGTCTTCAGTCATCAAAACAGTCAATCAGCTACTCCAGGTGCTCTCCTTCCAGGTACTGGGCTGATGTGACCTGACATTAAGGGGGATGCCCCAGAGGCCTGGCTTTTGTTTAGGGGCCTCAGAATGGGCCCTCAGCAAGGTGTTTGACAGTCAGTGTTCATGGGAAGTGTTCAGAAGAGGGAGACCTCTCAGGGCTGAGCTGCTGGGGCTGACTGGGATTAAGGGCGCTCACTGCGTTTTTCTGCTCTCCAGGTTACTGTATAAAGCCATTGATTCAAACGGAGAAAACGTTGGCCCAGTTTACAACTACCGCGTGGAGATCTCCATCTTCTTCATCATCTACATCATCATCGTGGCTTTCTTTATGATGAACATCTTTGTGGGCTTTGTCATCGTTACCTTTCAGGAGCAGGGAGAAAAAGAGTATAAGAACTGTGAGCTGGACAAAAATCAGGTTAAAGTCACACGATGTTTGGGCTTCTGTCCCTCGAGCAGGAGGGAAGGACCCTACCTTTGGCTGGTTTCCCCCATGCACCGAGAAGGATAACACCTGTTGTCTGTCCCTGATACTTAGGCCCTGTTCATAGGGTACTCAGCCATTTTTGGGTCATCACTGCTGAGAGTTAGGTTCCTAGGTAAAGATGAGAGTTTATAATTATAAAATCCATCCCCAGACCTGTGGGTAAGAACTCAAAGAAGGCTTAAGCCACTTTCTAAGGTCATGTTCCATCAGTGACAGCTCAGAATCTTGAGGGGTGCTGTGGCTAGTGACCAGAAAACACCCACTTAAACATCCAAATTCCTTACTGGGGGACTATCATTTATATCCACTTAGAGCAGAGTTTCTTACCTTGGAACTATTGACATTCCAGAGTGGTTAAGTTTTTGTACTTTGTAGGATGTTTAGCAACATCCCTAGATGCCAGTAGTTTCCTTCCCTGAGTTGGGACAATCAAAAACATTTCCAGACATTGTCAAATGTCTCCTGGAGGACAAAATCTCCCTGGTTGAGAATCACTGACTTAGGGGGAAATACCCTATAGCACCACCTCAGGGAAAGTTGCTAACTGTTAATTTGGGACTGAGATTGCACTGACATCATTCTCTCTTTACCCAGCACCTTGTTTTAGCCAATTTGATTTTTTAAAAGCCCTACTTTTTAAAAATCACCTGATTATGTGATGATGCAAGGAAGCTAAGGAGCCTGAGTTCTAGTCCAGCTCTACCTGGACCTGCTCTGAGGCTTTGGGAGCATCCCTGATGCTCTCTGGGGCTTGCTCCCTTGTCTTGAGATTGAGAGTTCCTTCCAGCACTAGAGTAAGTCGGTGCTGTTTTTGTTCTCAAGAGTTTCCCCAGGTACTCTATCAGTAACATCTTTGTTTTGATGATGACATAGTAAGCAAGAACGATCTGCTAACCTGAGCTTCCTGAAGGGAGATGGCCGTGGCATGATGAGTCTGTCTTGGACTGCAGTTGAACCTACTAGGGGAAATTGGAGGATGATGCTATCTTGGTTTGTAGGAAGATATTCCTTTGAGTGGTCAGGATATCCATGCAGAGGGCATTAGGAACAGAGGGAAGTCTGGCCCGGGTTCTTAGTGGTCCTAGAAGATGGGTGTCAGAGCAAGGCACAGGCCTCAGACACCAGGAAGAGACAGAAGTATAAGTGTGTGCTCTCTAACAGCTCAAGTTGGTGGTCCCTGGAGTCAGCATATGAGGTCAGAGCAGGACCAGTTCCCAAGTGTAAGGCACCAGCCTAAAATCAGAACCAGAGTAAAAACCAGAGAGTGAGTGGCAGGACTAGGGTCTAGAAGCAAGTAGGTCCCTGATGCTGAGCTGAAGGTTCTCAGGACTGGAAGACCTTCTGGGTTTACTGCAAAGAATCAAACAGCCTCAGTCTCCAGTGTGAGTGGGGAAGAGAATGCTCTGACTGGGCCACTACCTAACTTCACTTCAGCTGTCATTACTGACCATATACTAGGGTATTCTGAGATTAGCACAACTAGGTCCCAGTTTCAAAAGCTCCCAGATAGATACATCAGTAGCTCACAATGAGACGTTTATGACCAGCATGTTCTGGCTGCTGAGAGATGCCTCATGTCAGTCAGGAATAGGCAGGGCGCTGCCAGTCTCAGTAAGTCCGTCTAGCCAGTCTGGTTCCTGGGGGTTCCTGAGACTCTCATTTCTTCTTTTCCTGGAGGACAGAACAGGCATGAGAACCACAGGCAGAGTCTACTGGTCTAGAGGAACAGGAGATACAGGCCTGGGTCAAGTGGTCACTCCTCCTCTTACTCACTCCAGGACCTCAGGCAAGACGGTTAAATGCTCTGAACCTTATGTTTTCTAATCAGTAAAATGGAGGCAAAATGGGTGCTCTGTTTACTCTCAATTTTGCTGTGAGGTTCTGATGAAGCAGTGGAGGTAGGAGCCTTTTGTCAGAGTGACTCAGAGCAGTGCCAATGGGAGGAAGGATGGTTGTTCATAGTAGTTTCATCCGTGGTCCCTTACCAATAGGTGTTCCATTGGCCTTTTCAAAGCAGAAACTGTCTTCTCTCCACAGCAGTACTCAGAACCCCATTTTTCTCTTTTCTGCCATTGCAGCGTCAGTGTGTTGAATACGCTTTGAAAGCCCGTCCCTTGCGAAGATATATTCCCAAAAACCCCTACCAGTATAAATTCTGGTATGTGGTGAACTCCTCGCCTTTCGAGTATGTGATGTTTGTCCTCATCATGCTCAACACACTCTGCTTGGCCATGCAGGTAAAAATGGAGACAGCTTTGAGGATCAAGTCTGGGCCTTGTGCACAGCCCCACACCCCAAATTCTGAAGGTGGAACGCCACCTTACTTGCAAGAGGCTGGTTTTGATTTTTTGATGGATTTGGGCTACAGGTTTGCCAGAGTTCCATCCTAATTAACACTTGTCATGGTAGGAGTTTAAGATTGCTGTTTTGTTTAAAAGACTGTTCAGCACCACTGTAGATAATGTTTCCGTGGCGCCTGAGTGTGGCATTCAATTCTGTAAACATTTCTTATGGGTCTCCTGTGGCAAAGGTAGTGGTTGAGGACCAGTGCTCTGGAGATAGAGGTTTCAATCCTGACTCCACTCCTAACCAGCTGCCCTAACCTTGAGACCATTATTTAAATGCCCTGAGGCTTCCTTTCTTTATTGGTGAAATGAGAGTATCTGTGGTACCTAACTCAGAGATGTCTTCAGCTGGATAATTCCTGTCAGACACAAACCAAACGTAAGTCACATTCCTGTTCTCATGGTGGGGAATTTTCCAACTCAGGAAGTGTTGAGTTTGACCCACATTTCAGTTACTTCTTGCTTATTACTGGGGGCAAGAAATGCAACTTACTTTAATTGGCCAAGTCAGATTACAGTGCAAAATTATCAGTGGACATTTTCAGAAGTTATGCTTTCTAGTAGATGTTATAGTAGGAAAAGAAGCAGACACCATATATAGATCCAGTTTTCCTACTGACTTTAAGAACTTGGAAAAATCTTATCACCCCCCACAGCGGTCTAAGGTTAGTCAAGGATACATTTTCTGGCACTTTTCTTAAATTTAAGAATTCCTTATGAATGAAAAGGGCTGTGCACTGAAAGTGTTTTATACTCGGGAAAGGAGTGAATTCAAGGTAGTACTACCTTTTATTGAACATAGACCTGAGTGACATAAAATTTTTCCCTAACGAAATTCTGCCTTTATTCATTGACATTTTGACAATAACTGTATTGTGCCTTGGCCAAGGCCCCAAATGTAAACCATGCTAGAAGAAAGGATAAATTCCCTTTATCCTGAGCAGAGAAAATTTCTGTATTTCCCCCCTTCATCCTTGCATCATAATTTCCGTATTCTTCCTCACCTTGCCAAACATCACCTGTGCTTTGTATGGGGTGAGTCACGTGCCCTCTCAGTGCCTGGCGAGTCGTTCACAGAGGGTGCTGGACTGGTCGACATTACCTCCGCTCGCCAGCACAGGACACCTGCAGGGGGTTCAGGGGCTGAGGCAGTTTCCTTTGGAAGTCTGTGAAATCATGGCAGAGTCCATGGAACGAGCATTAGAGAATTGTGCTCTCTCTTCACCCACAGCACTATGAGCAGTCCAAGATGTTTAACGATGCCATGGACATTCTAAACATGGTCTTCACCGGGGTCTTCACCGTCGAGATGGTTTTGAAAGTCATTGCGTTTAAACCTAAGGTGAGTTGCTGAGCCTGTTTTTGAAAGGCTGCTGCTGAATCGCCCGGAGCAGCACCCGCTCCGTGTTAGTCTCGTGTTACTGAGTTATGCTGAGTTGTTCTGGCTGCTAGCTGGGTTATCACCTTAGAATGGCAAAACCTCATTACGGCATCTAAATATGTAGGGGGAAATAAATCTGCAAAACCTCATAAGTATAATTTTGAGAAGAAGAAGTAGGGAAGAATGAATTGGGAATTTGTAGAATAGAGATTGCTTTGAAATCTGTTTTTCTGTTTCTACAATAGCATGTTTCATGCTGTTTCAGGGAAACCTGTCTCATTAGTTGAGCACTGGAGAAAATGTTTTAACATAACCCATCAGAAAGAATTAGGCCCTGATTTCACTTTCAGATTTCCAGCATAAAGACTCAGGCATTATTTGTTCTTGGTCTACGGTATCCTTTTTACCTTTTATGGAAAATTCTAATACTGGCTGCAGTCCTCTCACAGCCATATAAAGTGAGAAACCAAGATTCAGAAGAACGTCACCTGACTTTAAAACAAAGCAGAATTTGTTGAACTTTTTTAGACTACTTGGCATATTGCATCATACTGTAAAATGGGAGTATTAATAGTCCTATTTCAGAAGGTTGTTGTGAGGAGTAAAGAATATATCTGCGGTCTTAGAAGAGTGCCTGGCATGTAGTACTGTGCTGTGGAAGGATCAGCTACAACTACCGTCACCAACACTGCCATCATCATCATCAAGCAATGGCATCCCCTAAAGTGGTTCCTCATGCTAAAACCCTAAACAGAGGAGCAAATCCTGACTGAGCTATGGGACGTTTGTCCCTCAGTTTCTTTTATAACAAAGCCCCAAACCATCAAACTTAGAGAATGACAGTGATCAATGACCCTGTTATTTGCTTACCTGTGTGTAAGGTATCCGATAACACTAAGTAATACATAGATTATTAAATGCATGGTTGCTCGTACTCCCTACACAATTACACAGAATTCTAATTCAAAAAATGCTCCTTTCTTTAATTTGAATTAATTTCTGTGCAATCTTTATCAGATCTTTGTGGACCAAAAAGAAAGGACACTTGTAAGTGATTAATTGGGGTGATTGCAGTGGGGTCAAATTTGGCACTTTGTGCATGGCCACCCAGATGTTCTTTACTGTGACTTGTCCATATCTGCATACATAAACATTTCTTCCTTTTCCAAATTCATCTTAATATCCTTTTAAGAATTTGGTTTGCTTCCCTCTCTCCTTTACTCCTTTGAACAATATTTGTCTGTACTGATGGAAAAGGTTACAAAGTAAAAGTACTGGAAGCACTTGCGAATACAGCAGAAATGTTTCCAAATACCCTGGGCCATGTCTCCCCTTTCCTGTTAATTAAGCTCTGGAGTTTTTGAAAGTTTGTTCTAGGCTGAGGAGAAAGCACACTTACCTATGGTGTGTGTGTGTGTGTGTGTATGTGTGTGTGTGTTTGTGTGCGTGCACGTGTTTATATGAATATATGTATACAAACCCTCTAGCAGTTTATTGCCTCAGTAACTCATAGCACACTGCTTTGTCCAGAAAATTGCTGATACCAAATCTTGGAGAGTTCAGTGACGTAAGAACAGACCAGTCATACCAAGGGGAAATGCATAGCTGATTTATAATCAGTAGTGACAGATCAGAATTTTTAAGTGGGTAATTTCCATTAGAAATTGTTCTGCTTTGTAGTTTTTCTCAGCAAGATATTTTGGAAGCATGGGAGAATCTCAGATGACAATTGAGAGAAATTTTAGAATAGCAGCATCTCCGTACAGGTGAAGGGTACTGTGGCTGTATTCTCTAGAACCGGGGTAGATAGATTTTATATTACAGTATGCCTGGAGGAAAGGAGAAGACTCAATTCACCGCAAAGCATAGCCCTTCTTAAAACCCTTTCTGTCTTTTTCCCTCATTCTCCTTTTTAGTGCTCACAAACCAAGGTTAAGTGAGTGGTCTTTCTGATAGAAATTAGTGACACACTCCCATTCCCTTCCTAAGCAGTGGGGAAGCCAGGCTAAGGAACAATGTGGTAAAAGCTGCCAAGAGAAGTATCTTCTAAGGGGATGGCCACAGAGGACAAAGGATTGAGAAACTCTAGCCCATTAGTCTCTTCTCAAGAAAGTCTTTCTCTGTTGTGAGGAGCTTTATAACTGGCCTGCCTTTCTAGGCTGCCTTGGGGCAGTGTTCTTCACTCCATGGGGCATATATGCTAGATGGAGTTATCAGCATCTCTGTTAGGAGAGACATAGTTGAAGTTATTTTGTAAAACAAACACAAAATGTAAAGTCAGACAAAATCCTTACTTGTAGATGAGAAGGCATTTCAGGGAAAAATACCCAACCATGAATACTCTTTTTATATTATGTGATTGGGGAGTGGGGCCTCCTACAGAGAACATTTAGAGGAAAAATGGTGTGTACGGCACAGTGAAGTGAGATTATCTAGCATCTATGAGTAGGAAGGGTGGGGAGCAAAGATAAGAAACAGAGCTGAGAGCTTCCATAGGGGAGGAAGCAGACTCACTTCATGGGGAAAGTTGTCTGTGAGTGCAAGTCAGGCAGGAGCGGAAGATGATGAGAAGCCAAAGAGAAAAAGAATTAGGGAAAAGTGAGCAGGTTAGTTTATGGTATCAGCTTCCCGAGGAAAAATCCACCAGTTCAGAATTGACCTTGTATACTCTAGGTTGTGCTTTCAACTGGGAATTGGCTGTGCCCTCATAGAGTTTGGAAAAGCTGGCCATATTTTATATAAAGGATAAGCCCAGTCCCTTGCCTTTTCCTCCAGTACCCCCAGGGGAAGCTGCTGGAATTCCCCAATGAATCTCTTGCTCTAGGGAGGGAGACCCAGGAAGAAGGGCCTTTTCTAAAATACCAGCTCTGGTAGGTATAAAGAGCCCTGTTATGGAATCTGGGAAGGGCCTGGTCTCTTTGAGGTTCCCTTCTCGTCCTACTAACATCTACTGGTGTTTTGTTTGGCATGTGTTCTGGGCCTTGACTGGGGCCTCTCTCTAGTGAATATGCTTTGTTTCTGAGTCTTAGTCCTTAAAGTACTTTGTCTTAGTTTTATCCTGAAACTTTCTAATTTACACTCCTGGATGGTTTGGGCTTGGAAAAAGTAAAGAGTTGGTTTTGGGTAAGAAGAAAGCGTGTAGGTGCTGCCCCATGCTTCTGTACAGAGATGGTACACAGAGGGCACAGGGTCGTCGGGTCCTGTCTGCCTCCCAGGGAAGCATTCCTGTTCCGAGAGGCCTGGGCAGGGATAAGACTTCTTCATAAAATCCCAGCAATCTTCCTACAGTACATTCTCTACCTTCTAGAAAGTAAGTTTAATACTGTTTTTTTTTTCCCAATTCTTTAGTCATTATGTGTATTCTAGATGATTTATTTTAATATCGAATAATACTTGAGGCCAGATATTCTGGTCCTTAACTAGAACTTTACGTCATTCACAGGTTCCATGCCCTTGGCCTGCCCCTTCCGCATGGAGTTTCTCAGAGCTTTCTCCTGGTCCTCTTCTTGTCTCACCTTGTAAAATACATACATGCATAAGGCTTCAGTGGTCACCTTCAGGTCATCCAAACCTGTACCACCCTCCCCACTCCTGAGTTACTGTGACTGCTTTCTATCTGCCTGCCTCTGGCCTCAGCCTCTTCCCATTCATCCTTCATTCACTCCCTTTGTAAACCCAAAGCTTGTGCTCTTCTTTTTATTTTTAAAAGCAGTTTTATTGAGCTATAGTCACATACCATCCAACCCATCCAACCTATAGGATCAATAGTTTTTAGTATATTCAGATTTGTGCATTCATGACCACAGTCAATTTTAGAACATTCTTGTTGCTCCAAAAAGAAAAACCCCAAACCCCTTAGCAGTCACATCTCAATCCCTCTATTCTTCCCCAGCCCTACATAACCACTAATCTATTTCTGTCATTACAGATTTATTTATATTTACATTTTATATAAATGGAATCATTCAATATGTAGTACTTTGTGTCTGATTTATTTCACTTTGCATAATGTTTTTATTATTATCATTATTATTTTACTTAGAGGAGTTACAGGTTTACAGAAAAGTCATGTAAAAATATGACATTCCCATATACCCCCCATTGTTGACACTTTGCATTAGTGTGGTACCTTTGTCACAGCTGGTGAAAAAATATTGAAATAGTACTGTTAACTGTAGTCCATAATTTATATTAAGTGTATTTTTCCCATATACAAACCTGTTAACACCTTATAATAGTCATACATCTGTTATAATTCATGAAGGAATATTCTTATACTTTACTATTAACCCCACCCCATTGTCCATGACATAGTTTACTGTGTTATACAGTCCCATGTTTTATCTTTTGATTTTCATTCTCTAGCATACTTGACCCAAAACTTCCCCTTTCAACAACATTCACATACATAAGTGAGTGCTGTTAATTACATGCCAGCAGTGCGCTACCATCGTCACCACCTGTTTCCAAACCTTTACAGCCAACCTAAATAGATACTCTGTACAAATTAAGAATCAGCTTCCCATTCTCCACCTTGGTAACCTATATTCTAGATTCTGTCTCTTAGTTTGCTTATTATAATTAGATCTTATCAGTGAGATCATGCAATATTTGTCTTTTTGTATCTGTCTTATTTCACTCAGCCTAATGTCCTCAAAGTTCATCATGGTGTCACATGCATCAGGACTTCATTCTTTTTTACAGCTGAATAGAATTCCATTGTATGTATGTACCTCGTTTTGTTTATCCATACATCAGTTAATGGATATGGGCTGCTTCCATTTTTTTGACAATTACAAATAATGCCACTGTGAACATCAGTGTGCAAATGTCTGTTCGGGTCCCTGCTTTCAATTCTTTGGGGTATATATGTAGTAGCAGGACTGCCAGGTCATATGGTAATACTATACTTAGCTTCCTGAGGAATTACCAAACTGTCTTACACAGCATCTGTATCATTTTACCTTCCCATCAGCAATAAATGAGTGTTCTAATTCTTCTATATCCTCTCTAACTCTCGAAATTTTTTTTTTTAAATCAGAGCTGTTCTAGTGGGTATGAAATGATATCTCATTGTGGTTTTGAATTCCATTTCCCTAATAGCTAGTGATGTTGAGCCTCTTTTCATGTGCTTTTTAGCCATTTGTATGTCCTCTTTGTAGAAATGTCTATTCAAGTCTTCTCATTTTTAAATCAGGGTGTTTGTCTTTTTATTGTTAAGTTGTGGAATTTCTTTATATATCTTGAATATTAAACTCTTATTGAATATGTGGTTTCTAAATATTTTTCTCCCATTGAGTAGGGGGTATCTTTACTTTCTTGACTGTCCTTTGATACACAAATGTTTTTAATTTTGAGGAGGTCCCATCTATTTATTTTTTCTTTTGTTGCTTGTCCTTAGGGTGAAAAGTGTAAGAAATCATTGCCTAACACAAGATCCTGAAGATTTTTCCCTACATTTTCTTCTAGGAGTTTTATAGTTTTGGCTCTTATATTCAGTCTTTGATCCATTCTGAGTTAATTTTTTAAACTTTTTTTATTGTAAAATATAGCATATATACAAAGCAAAGAAAGAAAAAAGCATTAATTTTCAAAGCACACTTCAATAAGTAGTTACAGAACAGATGCCTGAGTTTTTCGTGAGCTACCACTCCACCATCTCAGATTTTTCCTTCTAGATGCTCCAAAATACTGGAGGCTAAAAGGAATATTAACATAGTGATTTAGCAGCTATACTCATTTGTTAAATTCCATTTTCTCTGTTATGCCTCCTCTTTCTCCTTTAATCCTCCTCCCAATCTATACGAATTTTGGGCAATGCCCATTCTGACTTTTTCATGTTGAGAAGGGTGTCCACACTAAAGGATAGGGGGACAAAATTAATCGATAATCTTGGAGAGACTGGTCCTCCTGAGTTTCAGAATTTATCTGACCTAAGAACCCTCTGGGAATTATATATTCCAGGAAAGCAAACCTAGTGCATGAAACCTTTATAGAGTCTCAGTTCAAGCCGTAAGTGTTCTTAGAAGTCAACAGGAGTGATGTTGATTGGGCAATTAGCAGTGTCTAACTGAAGCTTGCATAAGAGTAGCATCCAAAATAGCCTCTTGAGTCTATTTGATCTCTCGTAGTTACCAATCCTTATTTTTTTGGTTCAGAAAGCGTTGTCTTTTCCACAGTGTTAGAGTCAGATTCATTCCAGGGAGTCACGCCCCATGTTGTCAGGTAAATTTTCACCCCTGTATGTCGTGACCCATGTAGGGGGGAAGGTAATGATTCTCCTTGCAGAGTTGGGCTGAGAGAGAGAGAGAGAGAGGCCACATCTGAGCAGCAAAAGAGGTTTCCTGGAAGCAACTCTTAGGCCTTGTTATAGGTAGTCTTAGCTTCTCTACTACAAAAATAACGTTTCATAAGGGTAAGCTTCAAAACTGGGGTTTTAGCCTATTTTCTTGGGAGTCTCCAGTGGTCAAGAGGGTACTCAAGGTTTCCCAAATGGGAGAGTTTACTAGTTCCATATTTATTTTTTCCCCCTTTGGATCCTCAAGGGACTCTACCATTAAGTTCATTTTTGTATGAGATGTGAGGTAGGGGTCCTCTTTCATTATTTGATATATAGATATTCAGTTATCCCAGCACTATTTGTTGAAGAGACTATTTTTTCCCAATTGAGTGGACTTAATAGCCTTGTCAAAATCAATTGGCCATAGGGCAGACCACGGTGGCTCAGTGGCAGAGTTCTCGCCTGCCATGCCGGAGACCTGGGTTTGGCCATAGATGTGAGGGTCTGTTACTGGACTCTCAATTCTGTTGGTCTATATGTCTATCCTTTTGCCAGTACTATGCTGTTTTCACCACTTGGCTTTATAATATGCTTTAAAATCAGAAAGTGTGAGTCCTCCAACTTCGTTCATCTTTTTCAAGATGTTTTTGTCTTTTCGGGGCCCTTTACCTTTCCAAATATAATAATTGGTTTTTTTTTCATATCTGCACAGTAGGCTGTTGGAATTTTGATAGGATTGCATTGATCCTGTCAATCATTTTGGGCAGAATTGACATCTTAACAATATTTAGTCTCCCAGTCCATGAACATGAATTTCTTTCCATTTATTTAGGTCTTCATTGATTTGTTTTAGCAATGTTTTGTAGTTTTTTTATGTGTAGTTTTTTTTGTGTACCAAGTCTGTTACATCCTTGGTTATTTATTTATTTATTCCTAGATACTTGATTATTTTAGTTGCTCTTATAAATGAAATATTTTCTTGATTCCTCTTCAGAATGTTTATGACTAGTGTATAGAAATGCTGCTGATATTTTGTGTGTTGATCTGTACTCCACCACTTTGCTGAATTAATTTATTAGCTTTAGTAGCTTTGTTGTCGCTATTCCAGAACTTTCTGTATATATGTAGGATCATATCATATGCAAGTAGTGAATATTTTACTTCTTTCCTTCCAGTTTGGATGCCTTTTAATTCTTTTTTGGTGTAATTGCTCTGACTAGAACATCCAGTGGTATGTAGACTAACAACGGTGAGAACAGACATCCTTGTATTGTTCCATATCTTAGAGGGAAAGATTCCAGAGTTCCACCGTTGAATATGTTAGCTGAAGGTTTTTCATATGCCCTTTATCCTGTTGAGGAAGTTCCCTTCTATTCCTCTTTTTCTAATTGTGTTTATCAAGAAAGGATGCTGAATTTTGTCAAATGCCTTTTCTGTGTCAATTGAGATAATCATGTGCTTTTACCCCTTTGTTTTGTTGATGTTTCATGCATTACGTTGGTTGATTTTCTTATGTTGAACTACCTTGCGTCCCTGGGATAAAGCCCACTTGATCATAGTGTATAATTCTTTTCATGTGTTATTGGGTTCAATGTGCTAGTATTTTGTTGAGGATTTCTGCATCTGTGTTCATTAGAGAAATTGGTCTGTAGTTTTCTTTTCTTGTAGTATCTTTATCTGGCTTTACTGTTAGGCTGATGTTGGCCTCATAGATGAGTTAGGAAGTTTTCCCCCCTCTTCAATTTTTCGCAAGAGATTGAGCCGATTGGTAGTAATTCTCTGTGAAATGATTGGTAGAATTCACCTGTGAAGCCATCTGGTTTGGGCTTTTCATTGTTGGGAGGTTTTCTATGGCTGATTTAATCTCTTTACTTGTAACTGGTCTATTGAAGTTTCCTCTTTCTTGTAGAGAGTCAGTGTAGGTAATTTGTGTGTTTCTAAGAATTTGTCCATTTCATCTAGGTTATCTGATTTGTTGGCATACAGTTGTTCACAGTTTCCTCTTATGATACTTTTTATTTCTGTGTGGTCACTAGTAATGTTCCCCTTCTCATTTCTGGTTTTATCTATTTGCATCTTCTGTTTTTCTTTGTCGTTCTAGCTAAGGCTTTGTCAGTTCTGTTGATCAAAAACCATCTTTTGGTTTTTAAAATTTTCTGTATTCTCTTTTTAGTCT